>JAHBCN010011758.1:28324-49749 GCA_019359885.1 Listronotus oregonensis
CGTATGCAAATACAACATCAACCCAATAATAGTCGACTGAAATTAAAACCCAAAAAACAAAATAATTCATTTTTCATCTTCCGACATCTGATTTATCCGGAATAATTCGTTATTTCGAAAGCAAACCTTTCGACTTCGGGGTAAGTCGACAGTTGGCGGTCGGCTCAATATATCGAATACCGAGGGGACGTTGATCGGAATGTTTCATATTTCGAATGATATTCCGAATATGAAGATCTTCCAAAAAAAGAATATTCGAATATTAAAATCATCCGAATATGCCCATCGCTAATCGAAACAGTCGTCGTCACGATGCTCATCCAATTCAACTACCCGTCCACAAATGGCGTCAATGCAAAATTTTAAAAAAACCAAAAAAAATCCGTAAGAAAAAAAAGCCTACCGGGCCGGGGAGAATAAAGTTACTGTGGGGTTTTCTGGGAGCATTACCACATAACCAAGTCAATATCGATGTTGATAAATTTTTTTGGGTTTTAAGGTAGACCCAAAGGGGAAGGGGAAAAATTAAAGAAAATGGGAAAGAGGGGGGAAAGGGGAAAAAGATGAATTTTTTCAAAAATAACAAAGAAAATGACAAGTGGACTGATGTTGTTAAGAGACGCAAAGGTAAACAAAACAAACTTCAAATCGCCCAGAACCTCTAAAGGGTATTAGTGAAGCAAATTCGTTTTAAAAAAAACAGCCACGAGAATGTCGTGGTTATTCATCTCCGGTCTAGCACCTGTCAAAACCCCCGACATCATTGAATACCAAAAAAGCAAAAATCTTTTTTGGTGGCATCAGCTGTATAAAATGAAGACAAAAAAGGAAGTATTAAAATTCCCTTTTTAAACCCCGTTGGTCCCTCTAGAAAAGAAGGAAGAAATAATGTGCCTAATTTTAGGGGCCGGGGTTATTGTAAACCATTTTCAAAAATCTACAGTACCGAAAGTCACCGGTTCTCAATCAACTAACACACTAAACCCCATAATTTAACAACCTTAAGAGTTTTTAACCAAAAAACAACTGTGGGGAACAAGGTTGGTGAATTGGAGTTTTTTTGGGGCGGATCAACATATTGATATAGTTTGCCTAACTGCCCCTGGTTAACCAAGGAGGAAGCTAACACTCGTTTGAGGGAGGGGAATTTTCAGCAGCATACTATAGGACCAGCTTCATATGGATCAGCAATTTTGGTATCTCCCAAAATTTAAAAAAAAAGTTTGGGGTAATATAATGAATTTTAACTTAAAAAAAATGTACCCCCCGTCGGGGGGGGATGTTTGTTGAGGGCATGGGGCTATGTGTTGGCTATCTACAGGTCTCCTTCTTGCTTTGACCCTTTTTTAAATAATCTGGAGGGTTTTTTGAATTCTTTTCATGACAGAGCTAAACTTGTGGTTGCGGGGGGTTTTAATATTCGATTTGGCACACGAGAGAGGGGTGCATTGATCTTTGTAATTTGATGAGCTCATTTGGCTTGTTTCCTACAACAATGGAGGCCACTGGGGGGAAAATTTCCCCTTTGACAATGTATTCTTAAACTTTGGTGCTGATAACTACATTCATAGAACAGTAGACACTAATCTCTCAGATCATCGGGGAATTTTTTGGGGTTTTTAAATCTTTGGGGAAGCTCCTCAAGATAATAAAACAATCAAAAGAACTATACGTCCACTTACTGAGCAGGGTGTTTAAATTTTAGGGTTTTTGAAAAAAAAAAAATTTTTTTTTTTGTTATGCAAAAATTTTAAAAATGTGAATGAGAAGTTTTTTTTTTTTATAAATAAAATTAAAGATGCGTTTGAGGAAGCATTTCCTCAAAACATGGGGTAAAAAAAAAACATTCGGCCATAATAAAGGGGTTCAATGAGGATCTTAAAAAAAAGGTGATCACCTTCACTTTCTTTATGACCTTAACAAAACCTTTCCATCCCCATACCTAAAATATCGAATAAATTTTTTCCAAACTTTTTTGGGTACTCAATTAAACGGGAAAAAAAAACAAGCCAATGATAACTTAATTAAAAATGCACCAAATCCTATTAAATGCATGTGGAATATAATAAATGATTATAGAGGAGCCCAAAAAAATACCAAGATGAGGTTAATATTTCTCCTAACGAATTTAACGTTTTTTTTTTTTAGTATTGCTCAGAATTTTAAAAAAAAAATATTAAGGCAACTAAAACTGATCCTTTTAAAAAATGTAAAACGGTAAGTAATATACCTGAGAGGCAATTTAACTTTAGCCAGTTGAGTTTAAAAGAGGTCAGGGATGTTGTTTTTTTTGAAAAAAAAAAAGAGAAAATATACATGGCTTTAACATCATTATTCTCAAAAACATCATAAACATTATAATTGTACCATTAACAAACCTAATTAATTTGTGTTTCCCCGGGAGGGTGTGTTTCCTGACATACTCAAGCAAGCAGTAGTGATCCTTTTATTTTAAAAAAGGGGGAACACTGAAGATGTTTCTAATTATAGACCTATATCCATTCTATCTTTTTTTTAAAAAAATAGTTGAAAAGTGCATGGCTCTGAGAATCACGCAGTTTTTTTTGCTCATAACATTTTTACAGACCCCTCATTTTGGGTTTTTTTTAGGCTTGGGGGGCCCTTTTGATTTTACCCTTTTACCTTGTGACGTCCATACAGGAGGCATTTAACAATCAAAACTACACAGCAGCAATTTTCTGTGACCTTAGTAAGGCATTTGACTGTGTTTCCCACGACATGCTCCTCAAAAAACTTAAAATCTACAACTTTAGTGAAAGCAGCAACCCCCTTTTCGGGTCCTACTTGAGTTGCAGACCCCGGCTGTGTGGGGGACGTGGGGGGGGTCTGGGGGAGAGAGGGGGTAAGTGGGGGGGGACCACAGGGACCCCCCGGGGCCCTTTTTTTTTTCTTAATATACTTTTTAAGATTTGCCTTATGCTGATCCAGATGCTAGATTCATTTTTTTTGGGAGACGATACCACTCTGTTTTTTTCCGCTGGTGATCTGGATGAGGCACTTGTTGGCGCTGCGGAGTCACAGTCCAGGGCTGAAGTTTGGGTTGGGGGGGAATCGGCTCTACTTGAACGACACAAAGACTGAGCAAGTGTTGTTTTCAAGAGACGGCTTCCACAGGAAGAGGCGGGAAAGACTGTGAGGGGTTTTTGGGAGTGCATCTTGACACCAGGTTAAAATGGGATTCTCATATTGGGGAAACCTAACTTCAAAAAATTTCCAAAAAATATTTTGTTAGAAATTTGTCCCAAAGGCCGGTTTTTGTTCTGAAACAGGCTTATTTTCCCCACTGTGCCATAGCCAATTTTATGCGGTTCTTTGCAAGGGGTCATGCAAGTGGTGGGTCAGGTCTTTTTTACTTCAGCGTCGGGCGGTTAGATTGGTCTCAGGTCTCTCATACAGAGCTGATTGTAAGATTGCATTCATTCAGCATAAAATATTGACTTTTCCATCAGTTTACATATTGGAAAATTTTTTACACATTAAGAAAAAAACCCAACCTGTATATAAAATCAGGATGTACACTCGTACGATACCGGGGGTAAGGAGCATTTGGTACCTAGGTACAATCGCTTAAAGAGGTGTCAGATGGGGGCCCGGTTGCCTTGCTATTCCCCTTTTTCAACAAGCTTCCCGGGGATAAAAGGACTGTCTTTTTCCATGTTTAAAAGAGCAGTTAAGAAAAAATTCTGATCCAAAATGCATTCTATTCTTTTGAAGAATTTTTAACTTTTAGATTTTAGATTATATGTATTATCATTTTAATATGTTGTAAGATTAGTTTTTTTTTTGTGTGTGTAATAACTCTAAGTCTTGATAGTAGTTTATCTGTAACCTTGTGTGTTAGTAAATTCTTTTGAATTTTGTTTTATATTTTATGACTTGTGTAAATACAATTTTGTATGTTGACATTAATAATTGATTAAATAAAAAAAAAAAAAAAAAAATAAATAAAAATAAAACGGGATTTTTTTTTCTTTAAATTGTTTCAAATCAAAAATTTTAAAATTCACCTTACCAAAAAAAAATTATGGGGAAAAAAGGTCCAGTTTTTATCTAAAAATCTTGAATCTCTATATAAGTACTGGCGATCTATATATGGCGAATATACATCTCATCATCATCGGTATGTCGGCCATCTAGGCCGATATCGGTATTGGCAGATATGGGAAAAAGCAATACCGGCCTATATAGGGGTCGGCCTAATAAAAAAAAACAATAATAGGGGAAATTATAAGGATTTTTTAAAAAACATAATACAAAATTACTAAACAAAAAACGACAAAAGTATATTTTTAATTTAAAAATAAAAAAAAACAATGAAAATGGAAAAGACTTTACTAAAAAAAAAGTGATATTTAATATTTAAAGTAAGGTTTTGGTAAGTTATAATGCAACAAAATTAAATTTTCTACCCTTTCTGGACGATTTCTTGTACTTTCATATACACGTCTGGCAAACAAATTTCTAAGGTGCGGAGATTTTCAGTGCGAAAAAAGAGATGTTAATTTAATAGGCAAAGGCTTTTTTAAAAAAAAGACAGACAGAAAAGGGGGGGTTTTTAAATTCCCTTTTTTCCGACCCAAGAAGAAGAGGGGGGAAGTTTTGACCGGGGTACAACACACACACAGTGATGCCAGATCTCACGATTTTGGTTCCGATTTGATTTATTTTAAAAAAGTAGCAACTCTGTATTATATATTATATTATATAGCGATAAAAAGGATAATACTGACTTAAACGATTCTGAGGACTGAGCATAATGTAGTAGTGCCTATTGCCTAGATTACGCTAGGCCAACATTTTTAAATTTATGTTACCTACTTGTTTATTTAGTGTTTTTATATTTGAATTGGTGTAATGTAAAGTTACATTAAGTTTAATAAATGTATTAAACATTGTCATTGTGATTTCCATTTTAGCAATATTATTAAGTTATTTGTAATCTCCTACTCTTCTCACGATTTCTTACGATTTTTTGTCATTGTATTTCACGATTTCTGCTTTATCTCATCTGGCAACCCTGCACACACTACTCAGTATCAACCGGTCCCCGGCCGGCAATGCGAGTGAGCGAGACGGGCAATGTTGCCAACCAGTAAAAATAAATTATTTATGTTGTCTTAAATATAACAATAAAATAACAAATACCTATTATTAAAATAATAAAATATCTTTAACCATTCTAAAATACTAATGTTTTTTACAAATTTATTTTTTTTTCTAAGCGCATAACTTTTTTTAAATGAAAAGTTTTAAAAATGTATGATTTTTAAAACATTTCTAAAATTGCGAATAAATATTTTCTGAAATGACAACACTGTCGACAATATCCTAACGAATTGTAGGCACCGTCGACCATCGTTGTATTGGAAGTGGGATAGGGAAAATTTTTTTTTTTGTCATTTTCCTTCTTTTTAAATCTGGGGTTTTCATACCCAAAATATTGTATTTCCCTACTTTTTTTTCTTTTTTTAAAATTATTTTTCGAAAATATTAATTTTAAAAATTTTCAATTTTTTTTTCAAAAATTTTTTTTTAATCAAGAAAGTGACATTTTTGAAAAAAAAGTTCTGGTTAGTCCTGGTTGTTTTTTTTAATTTTCTACTTGACATCGGAAAATACATTTTTTTTGCCTTACGCTACAGCAGAGTTTATTTATTTATTTATTTATTTATTTAAATTCGTTTATAGATCTTTACAAAAAGATATAAAACATGTCACAAAAAAACACTGAATAAAATAACAAAATACAATCTTTTCAACAAATTTCAAAACATCACAAAGGAAAGAGTGTCATGTCACTTCATCCGAAAGTAACTCGCTTCATGGTGTAATACTTTTTCCCTTTTTAAAAACAATTTAGTTTTTCTTCTAAAATGCCTATATTCAACTTGCTGTCAAGAACCTTAGAAAGGTGGTTATATACTCGTATCCCATAAGCATCGAACTTTGTGGACCACATCATACTGCGATTGTGGAAGCACTAAACTTGATTTATTTCTGGTGTTATATGTGTGAGTGTCGGCATGTGCAAGCAGTGAATTCATGTTTCGAAACACATGGCATGCTGCTTCTATCATATAAAGGCATGCCAGTGGCATGATCTGAAGTTCTCTAAACAAACTTCGACAAGATTCCCTTTTTGATTTGTTAAGCATAACCCTAACAGCTCGTTTCTGACATAGGAAAACACGAACAACCTGCGGCGAACATCCCCATAGCAGTATGCCGTACGTAAGTCGAGACTGCACCTCGGCAAAGTAGAGAGATTTTATTTGCTGCACACTCAAAACAGGTCTTAAGCACCTGATCTGAAAGATTGCCGTATTAATTTTTCTTAACAGTTTATCAGTGTGGATTCCCCAATTAAAGGTGTCCTGCAACCATACTCCCAAGAAGCGCTCATGATCCTGTCTCTTTATTACTGCCAGTTGCTGCATCCTCATTTCCGTAATGTTAATTTGTCTTTGCCTGTGATGAAATATCAAAAATTGCGTTTTCGATGCATTCAAGAAAAGCCCATTGGCAGTAAACCAATCCAAAAGCTTTGAGAGCATTTTTTCACAGGATTTGGTGGTTTCAGCTGAATCCTCAGAGACTAGAATTGTTGCGTCATCAGCGTAAAGGGTAATTTTGTAATCTGACAACGAAGTGACAAGATCCGCTAGGTACAATGAAAACAGTATTGGGGATAATATTCCTCCCTGAGGCACTCCCATCTCCACTTTAAGTCGTTCCGATTGAAAAGTTTGAAATTTATAGTTTTCATTGTTACGAACTTCAGTGTATTGCTCTCTATCGTGTAAGTATGATCGGAACCAGTCAAGAACCCTGCCTCTTATTCCACATGCTTCGAGCTTCCTAAGTAGTCTGTCATGAGGGACACAGTCAAAAGCGCGACTCAAGTCACAGAAAATAGCCACCGGACAGCGCCCATTAGAGGTCATCCAGAATACCACTATAAGCTCCGTCGAAGCGGTCTGCGTACTCTTGCCTTCACTATAGCCATGCTGTTCTTCAGGAATTAGTTTGTATTTAGTGGCAAAACAGTTCAATCTTTCCAACATACAATACTCAAAAACCTTTGAGATCACAGACGTAATGGATATTCCACGATAACTCTTTATGTTGTTCTTTGCAGCATTTTTGGGGATGGGAACCACTCTCGACAATTTAAGAGAATCAGGAAAGACACCGGTTTCAAAAGAGAGGTTTACCAGATGAACCAATGGAGTAACAATTTTGGGAGAAACCTCCTTTATTATTTTGAATGGCATTCCATCAGGTCCTACAGAGGGTTTATTTTTTATTTGTGAGAATATCTTAAACATTTCAGCCTCTGCAAAAGGAATAATCACCATTGAATTAGGATTGCTACAAATTCCGTCAGTTGATAGGTCAAGTAATGGCAGTAGTCGAGTTGATAGGTCAAGTAATGGCAGAAACCACTATGGTTTGAAAATGTTTAATGTCTTGCCCGAAGCAATTAAGACTCTTACCGCCACGTCATTTAAATATAAACTTAAAAATTATCTAAAGAGAAAGGCATTCTACAATAGCGATGAATATTTAAAAAATAACTTTGAAGATTTAAAATAACGTCAGAATGTCAGAGTTGTATGGGCTTGCTGTTTTTATTTCTAAGACTGATGTGTGTGTATTTTATTGTATCGTGTTAGATTTTATATATTTAAGCCTATGTTTGTATTGTAAAATATTTGTCTTTTTTTTTTGGTTGTTCTTTTTAAATTTTAATGACAAATGATTTTAATCAATATGTGCGAAATTTACTTTAGTTTAAGTTTTTTATTTCTTAATCTGTTTTAATTATTTTAGAAATATAATTATTAACTTTTTGTTTATTTTAAGTCATTGATAATTTTGTTTAAATAGGGATATTTGACTTTGTAAATTCTGTTGTTTCCCAAATTGTATTTTGACTTTTTTTTGACTTGTGAAAATACCTTATAGTATGTACATTCATCAATAAATATTATTATTATTATTATTTAAAATGTTTAATTTTTTAAATACTGGAAAAATCGTAAAAATTGAGTTATCAAATTTTATTTTTTAAATTGTAAGATATAAATATTGCAAAATATTATCAGATGACCCCTTAAATTTGCGGTCAAAAGTCAAATTTTTGGATTTTAAATGCCAAAAATCATTTTAAATCGGTTGTTTTTCGATCATTAAACAATTTTTATTATAAATCTGATAAAGAGTAGAATAAAATGAAAAAAAAACTCTTTGATATATTGGTTTTTTTTATCCAATTTTTTGGGATATAAAATTAATCTGATTATTTTTTTTTGAGTGGTCAAATATTTTTATTCTTAAAATTCATCCAAAATAGAATAATTTTTAAAAAATCAAAAATATTAATTTTTTGATTAAGAAAAATTTTTGAAAAAAATTAAAAATTCCAAAAATTGATATTTTTGAAAATTTTTAATCAAAAAATTGAAAATAATGAATTTTTTATTTATTATTCTATTTTCGATGAACTTGAACATGCGAACACAGATGGTCATGATTTCGCAACTTTTCACGGATTTTCAGTCCAGTGGACGATTAGCCTTAAGATCGCCTTTAGGGCTTCGAGAATATACCTGCTCAAGGCAGCCTTGCCACTTGGCCGAGCGAACAAGTGTGCGAAAAAGAGACTGGGGGTATAACCTTTCTATATTGACTTGATATTGATCGACCAAAGGTCGCCGGGCAATATTTAAATACTCTCTTGAGAAACTGCTGAATAGAAACACATGGACCTATAAGGTGACCACCATGATCTCTGGATCTAACACCTTCAGATTTTTTTTTTGGAGTGTTGGAAAATAAAATTTAATTTTGGAAAAACAATAAACAATTATACTTTATTTATATTAAATAAAACTTTTTATGTCCTTATATGTGCTTGGGTTTATGTATTTTCATGATATATTCAAATATCCAAAATTAAATATGACTAAACAATTCTATTTTTCCTATCAATAGCAAGTATTTTGCAAGATAATATTAGGCTAAAAAAAATTATTTGCAAATAAATAAGAGATTACTTACTGATAAGCACATAAATCCATTTTTGTTTTTGAAATGATAGATAGGTGCGCTACATGTGAAATACTAGCCAGTGCTTCTCCTCTAAACCCATAGGTTGATATTTTATGAAGATCTTCAAATTCCCTTAATTTTGAAGTAGTAAATCGTTCACAAACAATGTGAAAATCGTCTTTACGAATTCCTGTGCCATTATCTTGAATCTGTAAAAATAATAATGTAGGCATTTATTTGGTCCAAAAATTAGTATAAAATTTTTCTTAATTTGAAAAGTTTTTTTTTATATATCTAATTTCTTTTAGAGCTACTGAAAGCAAATTATAGAAAAACACCATCTAAAACATTTTATTTTTCTATTACATAAGAAGGGTTCCAAGTAAATTTCCTTGTGCTATTTGAATTTATTCTATTAAACAATAAAACTTACTTGAAGCAACCTAAGACCCCCATTTTTAACAGTTATCTGTATATTGGTAGACTTTGCATCGAGACTGTTTTCAATAAGTTCCTTTAAAGCATTGGCGGTCTTTGTATAACTTCCCGGCTGCAATTCTGTTAATTACTTCTTGTTCTAATTTCCTAATAGGTTTTGGTTCTAATGCCATTATCCTTTGGATACGTTTTTAAAAGAAATTTGTTAGTGTACCGGTGTAGGTAGATATCATTTATTATTTAAAATTTACATAACCTCACTAAACTAAAAACATTTCGTTCGTCTTTGTAAATTTACTGGCATTATCTACTATGCAAATTCAATACAAACCACTCATCCGAAACAGTAACATGTAGTATCATGAGTAACATCACAGCCCTACTTCACTACAAGCCGTGAACAAGGAAATCTGCACTATGCCTTGAGATCTAGCGACACACGTTTAGTCAATGATTTACGTTGAATGACCTGTTTCTCTGTTGTGTTTGTGAATAAATCAACTTTTTGAAAGAAAATATTGTTAGATAAAGACTAAACCTAAAAGGTCTTACTGTGAAATTTGTGAGTGACCGGGACGTTTTTTCCGAACATTGCGTAAAAACAAGAATATCTGCGGGACAAAGTGCCGGTGTTATAAAGTACTTAAAGTAAATGGCGGCAAATGAACTTGAATTTGTGTTGGTGCTTTTTAAAAATAATTAAAATTGAAATTTTTTAATGATTCGTGTTTGGCTTTAATTTTGAAGGTATTTTTTTAGTTATTTTTAAAAACAGTAAGGCCCGGTTTAAACAATGGTTCAACAGAAGTTTTCTTGAACTGCAGTTCACTGTTGAACCCGAGTTCAAATTTTGAGTGTTGTACCACTGCAGGTTTACCTGAACTTCATTCAAAGCCCACAAAGAAAAAAGAAAAAATTGCACACTTAACCTAATTAAGGTTTTGATTTTATTAAAAAAAAAAAACAATAATAATTATGAGTATGTATTTGTATTGTATTTGTTTTTTTTTTAAATTTTTAATTTTTTAATCAGTACTGACAAAATAAATCACAGATGCAAATAGCTAATATTGTATAAAAAATAAACCCTTTTTTTGTTTCCTGTAATTTTCTGCATCTGCCCCTCCAGGAGATTGAATTTTATTATGCGTGCCATCCATGGCTCCAATGCTAAAAACCTCGCCTCACAATGGTAATTTCAAATTCAGTTCTTAGCATTTTTATCAATTTTAGCCCCAATTCAGCAACTTGATTCTTAAACCATAGATATTTTTCAACTTGCCGTTGGCTTCCCAAAACATCCAAAATCTCAAACAACTTGTAAAAAACTCCCAGTTTAGAAATCGTAAAGCAATGCATACCATTTCAGTGGGAATTAGTGCATGGTTTCTAAAAAATAAATGGAACATTTAAACTTAAAATTAAATATAATTAAACAATATAAATGTTACTTATCTGTAACAGATGAAGTTTTTTTAAAAAAATTTCATCTATATTAAATCTCGCAGCTTGTTTTTTTAACCTAAATCTGGCCTTAAATTATTTGTCATTCCAAATATTCAAATGATCTGGTCTATTTCTGTATATTTATGGGGCTCGGGGTGCGCAACATTAATAAGTTATTCTACAAAATCCTTGTCGTCTGTCATATCTTTTAAACAAGATCAATTTTAATTATAAACCGAATAGGTATCAACTTTAAAAATATAACAACGAAATATTTAAAACACAAGGTAATCTGTCAGAAGAGTGAGGTTAAAAATTTCTAAAAGGAGTTGAACTCATCTTGAACGACCAAATTCGGACGTTCAAGATCAACCACAGTTCACCGTCTGAACCGGCTTTGTACAACAATTTTTTTTCGTTGAACCGATGATCAGCGTGAACTTCGGTTGAACGTCCATTGTACAACCCGGGCCTAACAAATATTAGCATTGGAAATTACCGTAGTACGTAGGTATACATTTTGGAATTTTGTCGTTCGTTTTGATTTTGTTATTGCGTTGCATAGGTACTTGGTGCCTGCTTATTAGATACTATTTAGTTACTGTTATTATTATTATTTTCCTCCAAGTCCTTGTTGTGTGCCTGGTGCAAATCCAATTATAAAACTTCTCTTGATGCAGGAGAACCAGCTGCATCTGTTTTCCCTTTTCCCAAAAGGGCGAAAACCTTAAAGCCCATTGGCTTAGGAATATTCCTAAGGGCAGTCATGGTCACCCTCAAAATATTCTGTGGTTTGCGCTAACATTTTGTAAAAGTGACATTATTAGAGAGGATGATTATCGCTTGCTAGATGGGTCAATGCAAAAGTTTCCTACCAAAACTAGGGCTAAAGTTAAATGCAGTGCCTAGTATTTTTCCTTACCACAATACGTCTCAAAAACAGTCCCCGTTTCCCGAAAAAGTCCTGCTGAAAGCTTGGCATAAAATTGAAAAAAATAATGGTCGCCTTACAAACGCCTGTTCTGCACTTTGCCATAGTACCTCCCGTTTTACTAGAAATAATTGACTATTCATTTTCAAAATTTGATTTGTCGTATATTTTCCAGGTAAATTTACTACTGAAAAGTTAGAAAAAGATTTGGTAAATACAGACTTCTCGGAGGTTGTAATTACAATGTTAGCTTTGATGATATTTTAAATGCTGAGAAAAAATTAGACTCAAACATATATTTAGAAGCGCTGCTGATGGTAATTTTTCTTTTAGCTGAGATTAAAAAACAGGGAGACAGCTGTATCCAGGAAAATGATCTTGATTGGACAATACCTCAAAATAATTACACTGAAAAATTTTTGTTTTTTCTTGAAACTGAATACCTAAATGAATATGAAATTAAAATCGGTACAAATTTATATAGCCGGTTATGCTGCCCACAAAATTGTAAAAAAAAATAATAATTGTAACATCGTGTTTCTTTTCTTGTTGAAAGTAAGGAAACCTAATTCGACGGAATACTTTTATTGTCTACCCAAAGTGGCGGTTTAAAGGTTCCTGAAATTGTTAAAGACGTTCTGTTCCATATATGCGCGATTTTTTAGAACATTATTAATGACCCTGATACTGAGAGTGACTTCCTAAAAATGGAAAATCAAAAAACTATCCTGTGTGATCTAACTAATTTAAGCACTAGACAACATGAAGGCTTTAATGATTTATGCTCGCAATGTATTTGTGGTAACGGGAAAAAAAATATGTTCATTATGATGTGCTCTATATTTTCAAACATTGTTTTAAATAATTATGTTAAAAAAGAAATAACAAAATGCCACAGAAAAATCGGAAAAGGCTGAGTCAAAAAACAAAAAAAAGGGAAAATAGACACATTTAATAAATAAATAAACAAAACTAAAACAAGTACAATTACTAACTAAATGTTAAATTACACTTGTTTACAACAACATCATGTTCTTATGCCTTGACCTATGCACATAAATTAATTTGTTTTAGAGTTTAAATATTATATAAATATATTTATTTTTTCAATTATTATACTGATTTAATTATTTTAATGGAAATATCAATACTATTTACGCGATCTTTGAATTGAGCCTTAAATGAATTTAAAAATACGCGTCTCGATACCCGGATTACGCTCATCGCGCTCGAGGGAAACCGATCTGAATCTCTTGCCGGTTGCGGCGTTGTCAAGTGGTTGTTCACGGCTTGTAGTGAAGTAGGGCTGTGGTAACATGCTCCAAAATCGCCTCACAGATTTTTTAAAGGCCGATCAAGGTCGATCGTCGATTGCCTCCCTCCATCTGTTTTGATCTATGACTAGTTTTTTGACAATTTTTTTATTTAATATTAAAAGTTATGGCATAACATAAAATTTTATCTTATGGCTTTTATGCTAATTAAAAAACGTGTCGATTTTTTATCTGAATGATAAGATAAAGCAAAACTGGTTGTTAGTGAGCTGTTCGCGTAAGTAATCCTGAAAAAATGTCTGAAAATGCTGAAATTAACGAAGCAGACTTGCAAGATCTTAAAATCGAATGAAATTAATATCAGAAGCTGATCCTTCGAAGTACCACAATGAATTTTCCCTAAAAAGATATTTAAGAGCCTTTAAAACAACTGACAACGCTTTTCAAGCCATATTGAAGACAAACAAATGGAGAAAGAGTACGGTGTTTGACTGACTGCAGATCACCCAGCGGTAAAAAGCACTTGGACGCAAACAAATCCAAGTATTAAGACACAGGGACATGCACGGTCGACCAGTTTTTTATATTCCAGCAAAAATCACAATGCCAATGACGAGACATTGATGAATTAACAAATTTATTGTATATTGTCTCGAAGATGCATGTAAGAAATGTTTCGAAGAAGTAATAGACAATTTGTGCATAGTTTTTGATTTAAAAGACTTTGGCCTAAGTTGCATGGATTATCAATTGATCAAAAACCTAATTTGGCTCTTAAGTAAACATTATCCAGAGAGATTGGGAGTTTGTTTGGTTATAAACGCACCGGTGATATTTTCAGGCTGTTGGGCAGTTATTAAGGGATGGTTGGACGAGAAAACTGCGGTAAAGTAACATTTTGTCAATTCTGAGGTTGAATTATGCACTTACTTGATACCTGATATCTTGCCCACTGACATATAATATTATTTGTTTATATAAATAAGGTTAAATGTTGTTAAAGAATTGATTTTGTGTTATATGGAATATAAACGATGTTTAATTATAAATTTAATTTGGTTTAGTTCAGGTTTTTTCTTAACTAACATTAAAATCATGTAACCCAGATTATAATAATCATTTCAACTTATTCAGTTGTTATATTTTTTGACTGACGTATCTCTTTTTAAGAATTGATTGTAATTTTTTTATTTGATTTTTTCTTAAATGAGAATATTTTATGGAACATTTCGTGTGGCTACAGCAACATTTTTAAACTACCCTCTTAGGATGGTTACAAATATATTTTATTTCAAAATGTTTGATCACGGAATGAGAGAGAAAAGAACTACAGAAGATTTAAAATGTAATTTCTGGAGTTCACTTCTTGGCTTAATTCAGAAAGAAAGCTCTTGGAAATAGGCCTTCAGAAAAGAGCTACCTACTTTCCAGACAATTACCAAAAAGTTTTTACTAAAAGATGAGTATACATGTGTTCTTACCTTCTCCAATAATTCAATAGCTATTCAGTTAAAATTAATTTGATTTTAATTTTATTACAGTATTGCTTAAAACATTAATTTAAGTAACTTAGTGTTACAAAAATATATTCATACACACATACTACTTAAAAAGCTATAAATAAATAATTAAAATTAAAAGAATTTACTACCTCAGTTTTATTTTATTTCAACTAACAATATTACATAAAAATAAGCAGGGTTTGAGGATATATATCAATGGATATATATCATGATATATATCCGATATATATCAAATGATTTGTTAGGATATATATCAATACAAAATTGTTTTAAGTATTAAGTAATTTTTGGCGTTTGTTACTGTATTTCCACTTCGCAAATGTAAAAGGCGTTGGAGTAGAGTTAAAACATACTCCCTAATAGCAAGTTCTAATCCATAATGACAACACTTCTGCCAGCATAAATTGCGTCAGTTGTGTCAGAAAAATTTCGTTATTAAAGAGTAAGTTTTTTTTGTGTTTATTTCATTATTTTTATAAAGAATGTAATTGACAAAGTGCAGAAACGATTTTACTTTATTATTGAGTATTTAAGAAGCATTACATAACTTATGTATTTATAAAATATAAATGTTCATTAACAAAATGGATGTATATCAAACATTTGATATATATCTGATATATATCATAAATATCTGATATTTTGATATTTAAAATAATATTGGATATTTTTGAACCCTGAAAATAAGTTAAATAGATATGAGAAATCGTAAGATTAAAGCAGAACCAAAACTATATAATGCCAACAGATAAAGCCGTAATAGGAAATTATTTACAAAATTTTGAAAGCAAATATTTAATAGCCAGTCAAATATACTAAAAACGCATTGGCAGAGCGACTTAGCTGTTACAGTCATACAACTTATTTATACTACAACACCATTTTAGTAACAACAGAATTAATTTAATTCATATGAGAAATTTGCTATTTAAATTAGAAATGAAAGAATAATAACTTGAGTCTTGCGTTTATTATTATTTTTAATACATATTGGCAAAGATAATACTACTACGAATAAGATGGTTATTTAAATGGGGCGTTTTGAATCAGTTCGAAGATATCAATGCTTCTAAATTTCGAATAAAATTATTGGTAACCCTGCCCAAGAAAAAACGTCAATGCAATGCGTCGCTTGTACCTTATTCGCACACAAGTAGCGAAAGCGGCGGCTAAACATGTATTTTTTCTAGACGCGTTTCATCACGCCAATATGTTAGGCTGCGGCAACACTGTTTAACTTTCTGTTAAGGATAGCCGAAAATCTCTCGATGGACATCGGCTCGCGTTAGCAAGTCCATTAGGGGTATCAAAAATATGCATTAAAATGGTTCATCTTATCCGTAGTATATTATCTTTGATATTGGAAAAAAGTAAAACATAATATTTACATTTTAACGAAACAATTATAAATTTTTTTTTACCTTTTTTAATTTTTCTAATTTAAATCGCAGTTAATTCTGTTGTTCTAAAAATAAAGAAATCTGTTTTATTGAAACTTTAAAAAAAAATGCATTGCTTAAAAAAAAAAAAAAAATAAGGGTTCCAAAAAAAAAAAGTCTTTTTTTGTTTTTTTAAATTCAGATAATTTTTTAAAGTGTTCTTCGCAATTCTACCAGAAAGATACAAAACTGCTATTTTACTTTTTTTTTAATATGAGGAAACCCCTTTTCAGTCCTTATAAATTAAATCCTTAAATTTTTAAGAATAAGTTATTAATTATTTATAATTTTTTAAAATCTAATGTGTTCAAAAACATTTTGGGCTATTAAATTTGAGAAAATTCAGTTTTAATTTGGGCCATTTTATTATATTTATAATAAGTTCAAGTATCTTTATTTAACATCTACATAATGAATTGGTAAAAAAATCAAATTTTAAATACCAAAACAACCTTTAAACCCCTTGTTTTTATTTTTAAAATTGAAAAAAAATCAATAAAAACAGCAAGTTTAAGGGTTTTTTAGTATTTCAATTCTGTTTTTTTTACCAATTCTTGTAGAAAAAAGTTTTTGGGAACTTATATAAAAAATAAAACCCAAATTGAAACTTCAAATTTTTACGAATATGATTGGCAAAAAGGCGAATTTTATCCACCTTCTTTTCCACTATTGAAAATCTACAATAATGACATTGGCGGATTAAATACTTAAGTACTAGTAAACAATTAGGCATTTTTAAGAGAAAATATATCTTATCAATTAAATGTTTTTAAGTGACTTCTACTATATTAACTGTGTTTGAAAAAGGTCAATTTTAAATAATTTCACTGTGATCTAATGATACCCATACAGGTTTATCTAAAAGCTATTTTTTGTGAAGATACCGTATGTTACCGTTTATCGACTATTTCTTTTTAACCTGTACTAAAGAACAGTGAGAGGGGATACACGGTAGTAAATGGTTACTTTGCGAAAAAAATCCTGCTAGTTTATAGGTTTTGTCATAGTTGTCTAATCGTTGTAATAAAGCATAAAGTGAATTTACAAGGGATCTAATTACTCTGCTGTTTTTGTTATGTTATCAGTTAGATTACCTTACTATATAATTTGCTCTTGAAATATTTTGCTTTAATGGTTTTGTTATTTCTATGCAAAATTTATATTAGATTAAAATTTTCTACACTGGTAGAGAAACCTTATGCCATATAGAATTCTATTTTTGCCTCTTTTGTAAGAGAAAAGTATTGCGATCGCAAAAAGAATCGTACCACGAGATTTTTGCAGATCTTTACGTTTTGTTGCCCTAGATTATAAAAACATGGTTTCAGTGTCAATTTGTGGTTGTGTTGGCGATTTAGCTTAAGAACGCTTATAATAACCTCGGAAACAAAAATTTTTCTAGTCTATGTACAGGGTTAGCACCTTAAAAAAATTATTATTTCTTTAACAGATTGGTGATATACTAACCTAAAAGCTTAATGTTTATTTGACCATGCATATACCGGGTGTTGCTCCGCCGAGCGGGACATAGGGAATCCCATGTAAATTTGAAAAAATGCTATTAGGATTTATTGAAGAGCACAATAAGTTCCACCCAAAATAAAATTTGACATTTTTCAACAAAATAAAAGTAAACTGCTTAAATACTTCCAAGAATCCATTATGCACCCTTATTTAGAAATCAATAATAAAAACACCATATCGATTTATCAATGACAATTTAGATCATTAATTTATAATGTTTCAAAAACTGAACAATTTTATCGGAATTTCAAAAAATCGCATTTAATTTTAGTTTACACTAATTCCAAACATGCACTCACAGTTACGCAAGACAGTAAAAACAAATTTGTCTACATTTAAAATCAATTTCAAAATTTTTTACGCTTCTAGTTGGTACAAAAAAATATTTTTTTGGGTTTAATCAGGGAAATAGCATTCCTTAGCTGGGGCTAAATTTTCATTTTTTTATTGGTATAAAGCTTAGTTTTTAAATGTCTCCATAAAAAATCGTTTGGCGAAAGATCCCGGAGACCTGGCTGGCCAAGATATTGGGTGGTTCGGGTATGATGTTATTAAATCGTTGTTCAAAATATTCGCGCACAGCTCTGGTACTGTGTGCTGGGCAACCATCCATTTGATACCAAATCTTTGATTTTCACGAGCAAGGTTGTTCAAAGCAGGCAAAATTTGTTCCTCTTTAAAGTTCCAGAAAGTACTCCCATTCAAATTTTGGTCAAGGAAAAATGGTCCAAGGATATGGTGGCCGAAAATTCCCGCCAAAACATTAATTTTTTGTGGATTTGGTCTTTCTCAACAAATCGATTTTGGTTTTCGTTACTCCAGTACCGGAATTTTGAATGTTGGGTTGTTGTTCAATGTAAAAGTGCATTCTCAGTAAAGCAAATATTTTGTAAAAAACCTCTTCAGTGTTTGTCCTTTCCATCATCTCAAAGCAAAAATTTCCCGTCGTCGTATTTCGTCTCCGTCTCTTTTAAATTTTTGGTGTTTTTCGTACTTGTAAGCGTGGTATTTACATCTTTTTAAAATTGAAATATTGTGGGTGGTCTTGTCCAGTAATGTCCTCCGTTGTCTGTGCTAATGTTTTTCCCTTTGGCCTCCCCTACACAAAGTATCACGTCTAAATCCCTCTCGTTTTGTACAATTTGTCTCCTGATTTTCACGTCGATTTCTTCACATTTGCAATTATTTTTATTGCCGTGTTTCAAATTTTTTTTCTCCTTTATTGTCAATTTTTTTTGGGTTTGGGAAAATAGGTGAAAAATTTCCCGCTACTCTTGATAACTATTTGAAAAAAACCTTTTATAATAGTGTTTTTTTTTTGATTTATTTTCATTATTTAAAAATGATGTGCATTACCAAATTAATGGGTTAAAAAATTTTTCTGGATTTTTTATAAATTTTAAAAAAACAGGGGGGTAAGGATGGGAATTGAATTTTTTAGCATTTATCTCTTGGGGGGACTAAAAAGATAAATTTGTAAGGGGGAAACTTTTCGTGTTTTTAAAAACTTAAAAAATTTTCTTCAAAATAATTGGGGGGCCCAATATTGGCCCACTTAAAATTTACATGGGTTTCCCTATGTCCCCTCCGGGGAGAACCCCCGGGGTGGAAAAAAAAAAAGAAAAAGGGGGGGAAAAAAATTTTTTAAAGGGAAAAAAATTTTTTAACCTATATGCATATGGTAAGATCTTAATATTAGGGGGAATCGGGATGATTTTCCCAAAAATTTTCCCCCCTCAATTTTTTTTGGGATCCTCTTTTCCCTTTTTGAATGGGTTATGTTGCCCTATTGTTTAAACCCCTTGCAAGGAATTTTTTTTTTTTTAAAGGGAATTTTTTTTTTATTCTTTATTAAATAAAGAAAAAATTTTTCAGATTTTTTACGATAAAAAAATATTTTTAATTTGTTTTTAAAAATTTTTCGAAAAACTCAAATTTTTAATTTTTGTTAAAAATTTTAATTTTATACAGGTTTTTTGATTGTTTTTTAGGGCTCGACAAGTTGCCCCCAGATAGTCTTCGATGCTGCCTCGGTTTTCTTTTGGGAAAATTATTATTTATCTTAAAAACTAGTTACTTTATCAAAATTGTTAAATAAAGCAGTGTTACTAATAATTTAGTTATCTACAATATGCTTTTATAAGTTTTTGCTTGAAATCAATTTTACAAAAGTTATTAAAGCTTTATTTTACTTGTAAGCGCGCGTAATAAACAGTCAAAAAACCTGTATAAACAATAAGATTTTTTCAAATCTCAATTTAGGATATTAGTAACTATTGTACAAAGAATAAAAAAATAATTTTTATTTTATTAAAAGTACCCAAAATTGAGATTTTTCGAACTTTCAAAAATCAACAAGGAATATGAAAAAAATTTGTTGGAATAAAGAATAACAATTTCTTGCAATTGTTTAAACAATTTCGGTTTAAACAATATGGCACCAAGTGGCGCCATGGCAACATGCATTTATTTCATCAGTAGGGCATTTTAAAGTGAATCGTAAAAAAAAAATTGAGGTAGAATAGTTTTCGGTACTCATGTGCTAATTCCTCCTAGACTATAAATAAAAATAGATTTTTAAACGCTAAAATGGTTAATAACCTCGCTTTGACTAATTCGATGATGTGGTCACAAGAAATGCAAAATTAAAATTTTTTTTAAAGAATATAATTTTTTAACGATGCATTATCTCTTTGGTTTGTATTCTATATAGAATGAAGTTTTCCTTTCCACAGGTTAGCCAACTGCAATAATCACATTTTTTATATACCGGGTGTTTCTCAAAGGTGGTTCCCCATAATTTTTTTAAATTTTTTTAAAGGGGGAAAAAGAAATTTGGGTCATCAATAGGGCCCAAAAAAGCATTAAAGGCTTTTTCGATTTGGGGTTTACCGGAAATGATGAACTTTTTAATTTTAAAAGGAACATCCCGTATTTTTTTACCCATTCGAAAGAAAAGACATCCTAAATACAAAACCCCATATGTCAACTTTTGAATTTTTCTTTAAAAAAATTTAATTTTTAAAATTTAATCTAGGGTGCCATGACGTCGTTAAAACAACCAATTTTGAGTCAAGGAGGGAAAAAAAAATGTAGTTTTAATTACCTACGTATTTTATGTCTCTTCCAGAAAGGTAAAAAAAATTTTAAAATTTTATTTCAGACATAACTCATTTTTTTTTAAAAGGAACGGGTGGTTTTATATTCAAAAGTATTTTTTTGAAAAATTTATAAAATTGATATTTGTGTTAAATCAACACTAAAAAAGCTAAAAATAGGCATAGTAGTTATTGCTTATAAGAATAATAATTATTATATTATTATTATTAATTATTATATTTATAGGTATTTAAATCAAAAAGCCTTATTAATAAATACGCAATATTTTTTAAAAAACTAATCGATTTAATTATTAAACTATGTAACATCATTGTTTACCATTTACGTTTTTGTTTATTTCCGCCTTGAAAAATTATATATTCAAAATTTTTTTTTCAAACCACGGTCCGGGTGTTTTAAAAATTTAAAACAAAAATATATGCCTATTTTTTTGTTTTTTTTTTGAGTTGATTTAACTTAAAGTATCAAGTGTGGGGTATCAAATTATTCACAAAATAATGCACTTTTCGAATATGCAAACGAGCCACCATCGTTCCATTTGAAAAAAATGAGTTATGTCTAGAAATAAAATTTTAAATTTTTTTTACCTTTCTGAAAGAGACATAAAATACGTGAGGTAATTAAAACTAATTTTTCACGCCTCCGACTCAAAATT
>JAHBCN010011759.1:0-28263 GCA_019359885.1 Listronotus oregonensis
GTGAAATGTTTTAAAAAAAAAAATATATTTAAGGTTTTTGGGGGAAAAATATCATTTAAAAAAAAATATTTTTAACTGTATTAGACATTGACCAAAATGCTGTTATTTTAAAAATAAACTCTATTTATGTTGCATTTTTTATTTTCCGTAATAATAGGTAAATTAAAATTTTTTTAAAAATTTTTGATAGAAATTGATGCGATTTACGTGATCTACAGCAGACTTTTTTATTAACATTAAAACTGTTCGAAAAAAAACCCTTTTTACCAGTAAAATTTTTTTTCCCCCTTATTCCCTTATATTGCAAAATGTATCTTGTCAAATAGGGGGATCCATTGGGGCACTGGGTTTCCCCACAACCCTAATTTACTAGTTGTCCCCCAAAAGTTCCTTTTTCACGGTTATTAAGGTCGATAGGCTGATGAAAAAAAAGAATGTCATAGAAGTATTACGATGGAAAGCCAAAACCCGGGAGTCTTTTTTAAAAAGCAATTATTTGCAGAGGCGACGGGAAAAGCAAAACAGTTAGATGCTACATTAAAATCCCCACTCCTTCAAGGCAAAAAAGGGTAATTGTGAGGCGAAATCGGGGAAGATCTTTCAGAAATCAGTTTACATACCTCTATTGATTCACTTATTAATGATTTGGAGGACAGATTATCTTGGGAAGTACTCCCCTTTTTTTTTTTTGGGGAAGTTTTTATACCTATTCCAATTGGCAAATTTATATCGATGGAAAAAGAAAAAAAAGCTTTCACATGTACCGCTAGTTCATGCGAAAATGAATATACATTTTTTTTAAAAAAACCGACTTTGATGCCAAATGGAAAAAAAATCTAAAAAAAATTTTGGGTCATACCAGAGTCAATAGCTAATATTATTGAGGCGTGCGACCAAGATTTGTCCCCAAAAACAAAAAAAACATTCTCTTTTGGTACTCTCCGGCCCAGCGTAGCTACCGCGGCAAGGAAATATTATTGGGGATTTTTTAAAAATTTTAGAGTTATGACTCGAGCTTATCGATTTCTCGGGTCTCGGAATTCCGGGCTTTTCTGGGATTTTTGGTTGTCAAAAAATTTTTACAAATTGTGTTTATTTTTTAAAAAACCCCGTCTGAAATAGAGAAAAAACACTAATGAACGTGTATGTGTTACTTTCCCCCAAACCCCAAAGCTCGCTAAAAATTCCCAATTTTTTAAAAAAAACCCCCTAAATTTCCTGATAAAATTAAATAGAAAAAAAATTTAAAAAAGTTAAAAAAATACAAAAAAATAAAATCTTATGGTAAAAATACATAGATAAAAATGAATTAACAAAAATAAAAGTTTCTAAAAAAAAAAAAACAATTTTAAAAATTTTTAAAAATCAATTTTTTTTTATAAAGGTTTTCCTTTTCATAAGACTTAAATTTTTTCATTTAATGAATTTTTTTGGCAGCATTTTTCACTAGAAAGACGAATTAAACACACTGCTTTTAATGCCTCACTGGATAATTAATTTCGCTTTTTTTTTAACGTCAAAAAAAATTACTTTTCCCGGTCTCGGCATTTTTTTGGGGGCAACAAATACACAAGACTTTTTTTTTTTCCCTTTGCTTTTTGGGGAAACAAAAAAATACAAAAGGGGAAAAAGAAAAATGCTAAGTAGCAGTTGATCAAAAATTTTCCCCCAAACCCCCGTACCACGAATTAACCCTATTAGATTAATCAGCGCAACAAGAAGAAATTTTTTGAAAAGATAAATGGTAAAACCATAACCCAGGGTATAAGGTTTAATGGGTATTTGGGCTAAACTGTCTATTTAATATTAAAATTGATAAATTGACTGAAATTCTATAAATTGAAAAAAAACAATCCAAAGAAAAAAATTTTCCCCTAGATATTAAAAAAAATTTTCCCTTTTTCCCTAGGGAAAAAAATCCCCTAGGGAATTTTCCTAGGTTGGATTACTGGTGTATTACCACTGTTTTTTTTTGTATAAAACGAGCCGCCAAAACGTTGCCGCGCGCGATCGGCGGTCGGGGGGGCCCCTGCGCTTTTTGGGCCCCCCCCGCCCCCCCCGCCGCGCGTTTAAAAAAAACGGGGCAAATAGTTTTATTTTATAATTTCATGAAATAAATATGATTTCTCGAGTTCCGAGTTTTTTGACTTGTTTCCCGGGAAAAAACCCAAAGTTTCCCGGGGGAAGGCCGGGAAAATTTCCAATGAACCTTTTTAATATACATAGGGTGTGCATCTGAATGTCGACGAAATATTTATTGTTTTCGCAAAAAAAAACGGCTTGAATTTTAAAATTTTAAAATTTTTTTATAGTATGTAGTATGTATGTATATTGTAATAAATGCTTAAATTACAAATTAAAATTGTATATTTAAGAGAACTAGCCCCGATAATCTTTATATCAAGCTTATATTTGTAATTTAAGAATGTACCTATACTATATACTTTATAAATAAATAAATAAATAACAAATTCAAGCTTACGCTTTAAGCTTCCCAAAGAAACTATAGGCTTAATTGAAATAAAAATAAAAAATTTAGACTTTCTTTACAAAGCTGCTGCAGCGGATGCTAACTTTGTATGGGAAGTAGAAATCTTTTTATTATTTCTGGTATATAGTTTCTTTGGGAAAGTTGCTCAGATTGATGGTCTAAACTTTAAGTCCATGAACTTAGAGCATAGACTTCATACCATGGTATAAAGGATTCGGTCAATTTCCCTAACACGCTGTATACTATTGTATTATTATAAAGAGTAGAAAATTTGTATTTTTGGATGTTTGTAACAAATATACTCAAAAACTACTGAACCGATTTTAAAATTTTTTTTTACCTTAGAATACTATGTTTTTACTGATTGTAAGTAACATAAGCTATAAAAAATAAATGTCCACTCGTCTAAAGCCGGGACATGTTGCTAGTTTTTGATAAAGTTATTTGATGTAAAATGGTACTTAATTTAATTTGTAATCAATGTTATCACTTGAAGATGTAAAAAAATATCTAACTAAAAAATCGTTCAAAACGTAGGTAAGTCCACGATTGTTCATGAGTGAGTTCGTACTCCGACTCGCACTTGGCCGATTTTTGGGTGGCTGTACCGTGCCCACAACCTTTTATAAGGGCTGGATCCGCGCCTAAGGTGCATAAAGACGAAATACTTAATTTGCCGGTTTATTCAATTTTGGTTGCTTCAACAATACACAATTTAAACCATAAAAGTTTTTTTTTAATAAAAACCTATTTACATTACAACAATAAGACAAATCCCAGAATTAAAAAAAGGGCTTTTAATATGTAAATAAGGCACTAAACATGATTTGTTTACTTTAAACTGCTTTAAATCTAAAAGTAAAAATGTATTTTAACCTTCGAGACTATACTACTTTCGTTTAGCAGTGCAAACAAGCACGCGGGGGCGAAAAAAATCGCCGTACAACCTTTCTCCCCACTCCAACGTGCTGATTGATCGGTATATATAAATATGTAAAGTAAATATAAAAATGTATTTGCATAAAATAAAAATAATTATCCAATAGAGCGGATTATTGTTTTACGTTGTGAGGTCCCCTCTTTTGTGCGGGCAACTTGCTACCCAGCCTACCCCACTTTAAATCCGGCTCTGCAAGTCACTGTACACAAATAAACTAAATAAAAAGGATAAAGACTTATACAGTATCTTAAGTACAGTATATAAAAAGAGGACATCAGCGACAGTGGTTTAATCCCATTATATAAAATAATCTTATATTCCCCTTTAGAAAACAGACGATCCCAAATCGACAATTATTTCGACGTTGTATTTGATTGCCAGTGCACTGATCCTAAATTGTTCTGGCGCCTATAAACCAAGACCTACACTTTGCTAATATAAATATATTTCGTCTAAAGGATAAAAAAGAATAGTAAAATGGGTTAAATCGACCAATTCATTTCGACCATTGTATTTGATTGCCCGTGCACTGATCCTAAATTGTCTCTGGCGTGCCTATAAACCAAGACCTACACTTTGCTAATATAAATATATATTTTCTGTCTAAAGGATAAAAAAGAATAGTAAAATGGGTTAAAGGTTAATTCTTAAACGAGTTATTGTGCTTTTTATAAATCGTATTTGTTACGTACTTTTTTAAAAAGCAAACAAATTAACAAATTTTCTCTTGACATTCTAATAAAAAAAACTGACATAATTTTAGAACTAAAATTTACAAAAAAACCTACACATAAAAATAGATATTTAAATTTTATCTTAAATCACTCAAAAATAGATAATAAGGGGATCGTAAGAAGTTTATTCGATAAAATTATTATATTTTTTTGCCGATCTAAATATTAACACAGAAAAAGAAAAATACATTTGAATTGAATTTAAACAACAAAAAATTTTAGACAAAACCATAATATTTCTTTTACAATTTGTTTGCTGTACATTCCTGGGTTTTCAGAGAACAGTTACAAATAGGTATCACATTTTACATACGTATCGTGTTCAAAACACTAAACAATACTAGATTTCAAATAACAAAAACCATTTAATGTTGAAATTAAGAGAAAATTGTAAAACCCTTTGGGAATGTAATAAGTTTTATATAGGTGAAAGTTCCAGAGCATTAGCCCAACGCATAAAATAATATCAAATGTATAAAACAACACGACTCTACAAATTACAAATACGTAAACATGGATTTGATAAAAATCACAGAAATAACTGAAACGCTTCTTTCATTGTAGCAAAGGAAATCTCTTTTAAAAAAGTAAAATAAAAGAAAGTGCTTTTATATTATTAAATAAACATGTATGTGTAGCATTAATATCTGTTCATTTAAATAATTCTTTTCTGAGTTATTCTGGTTATTAACCAGGTTTCAAGCCTTTTCGGTGACGAAGATGTTCTCTGTAGAGAAGCATAACTGACCGGTAAAATAACTAGAATTCTAAGAAAAAGAAAGTGGATTTGTGGACATATCGCTGGATTGCATTTATTTAATAGTTTATGAGCAACAGGTAATTTTATTTCATTGGCGGGAAGGTGAGAATGCTAGTTTCAGAATATCGTAAGCTCTATATATAATATAAGATACTTACGGCTTAACTTGTAATTATTATAAAAAATTAAAATGCATTGCTATAACAAAACTATAACGACTGTATGATTATTTTGAATTTTTAGATTTTTTTTATTTGTTCCTATGTTATTTTCTGATAATTCACCCTTATTTTTTTAACTTTTATGTCTTGCCAATATTTTTGGACTTTTTCTTTCTCTCTCTTATATTCATCTTTCTGTGTGCATTTCCTCATACATTTTTTCTGTTTTTTCCTATGTAGTCTCGTCTAGGGACGCCATAGGCCCTATGGCCCACCTCTGGATCCGCCCTTGCAATAAAGGAGATATGTAAGATCAATAATTATAAAAAAAGTAATTTATTTCACTTACACTGTGACAAAAAACTATTAAACAGCGTTTCTTATTATAGCAAATAATATTAACTTTTAAAAATATTTAATATTTCTTTGCAGCGATCAAAATTATCTTATAATAACATTTTTTTCCCCGTAATTTGAGTAACTACGGCATTTAATTGACTGTTATACAGTTTCCGGAAAATACGCGTACAAAATTTTATGACACACTCCTGACATCAAAACAGAACTTAGTTATAAGTAAAATTGCTTTGTTCGTCAGTAAAGAGCGCCCAAACTTAAGAAGTTTTGGTTTTTCCTAAATTACTTATAGACCAAGCCTCAGCTGTAAAAAAACAAGAGTTATGGATGTAGAAGGTGGCAGGCATGTGGTTACTGACACCCTTCAGAAAGAAGTATATAACAAGAATCAAGATATGCTCTCTCTCAAAAAGGTCCGGAACATTTGTTAAATAGACAAAATGTGAAAAAAAAAACGAAACAAAATCAATTTTAATTACTTAAATTGCCCATAACTTTGTAAGTGTTGATCGTAGAAGAAAATAAAGAGGGAGAAAAGATTCGTCATTAAATTTTCTAGTGGATAGAATTAGTTAGAAATCGCAAAATGTATTACGCTTGTTGCAAAATAGCTATACACAAAAAACAAGGCAAAAAAATGTAGTTCTTTGCATGGATTTTTTGGATCCTTACATTTCTCTGAGGACCTCCATATTCGACTGGATAAAACTTTATTATTTAACATATTTGAGGAATCTTAAGCTTTTAAATGTTTTTTGTTAATTGTTTAAAATTATGAACAATTGCTAAGAGCAATAATTGTTAAAAATTTTTGTTTAAACAAAGCAAAAAAACACATATTTTTTTGCTCTAAAATCATCCTACTAGTAACATATGAATAAATATACGGCAATATATCCATATAAACCATGTACAAGAAGTTAATATTTATTATTGTTAATAGATTCCCCCTAAACGCCGGTTAATTTTGGCAGCCTGCGTCTTGGTAACCGATTGACCTACTGACGATTTTAATACATATTAAAAAAAGCCTCTTTACGAGTACTTTCAAACCATATTTTCAATAAAATTTTTCATCGAAAAGTCGTGGAGATCGGCAATTTATCCATAAGCAATTTTTTTTTTCATGACTTTAAACAATTGATAAGGACGCGATCCTATTTTCATTAAAAAAAAATATTTGAAATCTCGAGCTCTCTAGTATATGTAAAAAAATCAAATGCCTGATTTGAACATTCTGGACTTCACTTAATTTGCAAAATTGTTAAGTTTTTTCAAACCGATTATGCAAAAACTATTGAACCAAAGATAATAAAATTTAACGTTATGTTTCATCACGGTATGATATTTTTGCTAGACGAATATGGAAAACCTCTAAAAATCTAAAGGATCCAAAAAAAACACACAAAAAAATACGCTTTTTCTGCTTTTATTTTTTGTGTATTGTATTTTGCGATTTTTAACTTATCTTACCATGTAGAAAATTTTAAAAAGAAACTTTTTTCTCACTACAATTTTCCTCTACGACCAACACTTACTTACTTTCTTTAATCTAAAGATTTACTTTTATCTCAGCAAAAACATGTAAATTAAAACACTTAACCATGGTTTTTTTCAATAAGATCTTTCTTCTAAGAGTATCAGATCAATTATAAAATTCTTTAAATTAAAAATAATTGCAACTAGACCTGTTTCTATGTCTTCATTTTTAGTCACCGCTACGAAGTTTCCAATTAATTTTTTAAATTTTAACTTGTTTTATTCAGAAACGCCTACGTTCATAAAACTGTCTTGCGAAAAGGGACCTGTACGTTAAAAGCCAGAGTTTAAATACTTTTAAGTCGTCGAGTGATGAAGCAAATCTTGGAAATGTATTTTAAGTTTGTAAGTTTCCTTCGTTAAAAATATTTGTTTTGGACGTTTTGAATTGGATTAAAATAATATTTTTTCTTAATTTCAAGGTTATATTGTCTTTTTATACTCAACAGTTATAAGCTTTTTAATGGGAGCTAATTATAGTTGATGAATACAAGAAACTAAAAATTGGCAAATATTTTTATGGACATTTGTTTCGGTTTATTTTATTGTACTTAAACATAAGCAAAATCATGCACCTTGCCTTATACATATCTGTTAAATTTGAAAAAAAAAACATTGCTTTATTTTTTACACTAACAATAGTAACTACTAAAAATCAAATAATCCTAAAAGGTTATCTAGAGCCGTATCATAATCAAGAAAAAGTTTGCATCTTTTCCAGCTCCACCTTTAGGAGTTAATATTGTCTTCTTTGAAACCAAGGATTCGTGCCCTTGACGAAGACTTAGGGGTTCTAACTGACAAATATGTATGTCCGTTCAATAATAATTTGGGCCCTGCTGACTTCTTGGTAGATGAGAATGGGTAGACAGGTTATTCCTATGACTAGATGCAACACAATTCTCTTGCTGTCATTCCTGATCAGGCCAAAGTAATTTTTCTTCATCTCCTTGCAATAAGCAACTAACTCCGTTTCCAGATAAGGAAATGAAAACTGTTTTCCTACCGACTTTCATCACTGAAAACTCACCATCCCTCAGGGTATTTACGTTGTCTCGGACAGTGCTTCTGGGTACGTAAAATGTCTTTGAAGCTTTACTTGTTCCCATCTCTTTATTTTGCTATAGCTTTTGCAATAATAATGATATCCACTAAGAAGTTCAAAGAATTTCTAGTTCTAAAAATAATCTAGAACTGGATGACGGTCAAGAAAAGAAAATGCAGCAGATGGGTTAAAAATGATTCTTATTTATATATTTAGTACATGACAAAGATGTGAAATAAGATGATGATATTGGTTAAATAAAAAAACAATATATAAACATATTCCGCCCAAAACTCAGAATTTAAGAAACTTTATTGGGGATCAGTAATAACTACAAAAAAGATTTTTTTGTAGTTATTACTGATATTAACTTAATATTTTAACTTGTCTTAAAAACGTTTGATAAACGAAGTTCAGTACATACAAAAGTCACGAGAGAATTTTCCGGACAAAATGCGAATTATTTGAATTGGCGAATCAGGTACGTTGTGAAAGAGAGATAGCAACGTCAATGACTGTTGATTTCTCTTTCTAATGCAACCATTTTTTTAGCGCTTTGCTTTATCCCTCCAGATTAGTATACGCTCGAAGTGTTATACTAATCCATTGCAGTGTTTCTTGTGGTAAGTTGTGGGTTGAAGAGTGGGATTATCGTGTCAGGGCCATAAAATTATAGTAAATTTAAAAAAACTATAGTAGATTAGAAAAAATAATCGTTAAATTTAATTTTATCCCATTAAATGATGGGAGCTGTGGGGATGCTTAAGGCTGGAAGGCGTCAAATTGACGTGGTCAATGCTATAGACACCACTCGGAGCGTTATCTCACGTCTTCGGTATTTGGGTCGCCCAAGGGCGATAACTCCTCATATGGACCGATATGTTCAGTTAGAAGCTCGAAGAAATGATACAGTGACGGCACACGTCACCACAATCAATTAATTATCTGCACGGAGCTCGTAATCTCAAGATCTTGGAGATACCAACCTTTAAATCGAGGGAATCGCGCCAGTTGACTAGTGTGCTCAGGAACATGTCATTTGGGAGCAAAATCAATGGCAAAATGCTTTATGTACCGATGAATTTCGGTTTGGTTTTTATCTAGATTCTCGAAGGGTACGTGTATGGAGAACACCTGGCACAAGAAATCAAATCCAACATACACAGGAGGTTCACGGCTACAGAGGGGAGCACAATTATGGTATGGGCAGGAATTTCGCTCGTTCTTCTGGATCGTTTTTTATCGGCAAACCGCTACGTTAGAAATGTTCTAGAACCTGTTGTTGCTCGGTACGCCCATAATGTCTGTCCAGATTTTATTTTAATGCATGATAATTTCACTCCAAGAAGTTTCCTGGAAGAGCTGAATATTCGTGTTTTAGATTGGCCCTCCCAATCACCCGATCTCAATCCAATCACTTTAAAAACAGAGACCACGTTTCAAGCTCTTCAATGTGTTGGATGGTAATTCTCCAAGAAGATTTGGATAACTAGATTCAGAGCTACAATCAGTGCACAAGGAGGTCACATTCCATGTGATTTTTTCCTTTGTTTGTCTTGTCTAATTTTATATAAAAATTATATTATTAATTTTTGATATTAAGCATACATTTTAAATAAATCTTAACTTTTCCTATGAAAATCAGTATTTGTATATCAGATCATAGTTAATTTGTTATTGACCTATTTCCAAAATTTAAAGCCACTTTGTAATTAAACTATTGTGTATTACCATAAATTCTCTAAAAACATTTATCACAATTTGGGAAATAGTTTTTACCATAAATTATACTAGAATTCTTGTATGTGTAAAACAGCTCTATGAAAATATTTGTTGTGTGAATATTTGGTGTTACGTACTGACCCCTATACACAAGGGCGTAGCCTGGATTGTTATAGGGGGGCAGACAAAGAAAATCCTAGATTATATTGTTTGTTATGATCGTTATTTTTAACTAACCATATTTTACATATAAGTTTCACATGAGCAGAGGAGGTAGAGATGCTTTTTTTATATTTCTCCCTCAGTTTTTTTTTGCCACCAATACTTCCAGCCATTGTAACCTTGGCCGATGCACCTATCAGGTTCAAATATTACGTTTTCTAAACATTTATCAATTTCTGACGCTATAATATTGGCATCCATTGCAATCAATTCTACGAATCCTAGAAATTCTTTACGTATCATATTTTTACTTTCGTCATAAAAACGAATTCCAATGGAAAGCTGCTCTTTTCCAGCTATGTCAGATAACTCATATCCAATTTTTGACTGGTTGTCATTAAATATATTCGCCCTACCCATTTGCCGAGATCGTTATTAGAGTAAGTCATGATGTAAAAAAATATATTAGAGAATATCACTTTACCAGCAAACGACCGCTCTTCTAAGGGGGGCAGCTGCGCCACACTACCCGTACCTCGCTACGTCCATGCCTATACACTATTTATTATTTAAATTTAGAATAGGTTACTATAGCTTTTAACTACTCTCCCCTACTTAAAAACGTTGCCCTTAAAACCTCACCGCTTAATTAAAGTTATTGTGAAAAGTCAATTGTAAGCAATAACCATATCGGAGTAAAATAAATGGAGTTTCGAACTGTTGCCTAATTTTAGCAAATTTTGCTTGCTTTAGTATTAGCTACACGTGGAGCATTTAACTCGGCTGTTATTTTATTTTACGATCAAGGGTATTGGAGAGTTTGGTTTTATGGTTTTATTTGAGCGGCAGAGGCCGACTAAAAAACGGTTTTTATATTAATACCTATAATCGATTTTTGTTGCGTATCTAAGAATATATGACCGTAGTAAACGGTAGTTCAAAACATAATACGGATTTAACCTAATTGCCGCCCCTGGGCACTGAGCAAATGCCGCCCTATCACTGAAATTTTACATAAAATTATAGTTTTAATATACAATTTTTAAAGTGAAACTTCTATATCGACGTACGCAAGAAATTCGATTAATGAATATATTAATTAAATCAACTGTCAAATAACACATGCCCTATTGACGAAACGTCAACAACTATATCCTTAAAATCCTTCTAGTGAGTTTCGTCCTATACGTCCTAAGTCCACAATGGTCGATTTACCTTCGGGTTACCGTTTCCATCGCTAATTAATGTGTTTTGCCAATGAGCTAACATCATAGATAGAGAAAGCATTTCATTTATAAACGCAATCGAGAGCTGCGGCCAACATGTTCTTTTATGTTATTGGCGATAGAATGGTATACGCCCAGTTTGTACTTATTTGTAAAATGATAATCCAGGAATAATATCCGTCACTTTACACACTTGGCACTGCCTTACCGTTTTAATTTATTAAAAGTACTTGCAAAAAACTAAAGTTTATACAATTGTCACAAAAATTACCCAAATAACAAAACACATTTGGACTAAAACGCCATATTGAATGTGTCATCTGACGAGCGAAGGTGAAAGTGGCGGAAGTACGCTTCTACGAAAAATCCGCTGTTGTCACGTTGTCGCGCCTTTATTAGTAGCTGTCCAAAAAGAAAATAGTATTTTGACATTATTACTTTTCTGTGTTATAATTTGTAGTAAGAAATATAACAAATATTATTCACAGATTAAAATACAATAGTAGAGCTTATTTTGATGTATTTTTAGGAATAAATTAAGTAAAATTTAATCATAATATACTATCCTGTAAATGAAACAGAAAAGTACTTGGCAGCCACGCTTTACGACAAAATGGTATCTGTAGTAATCATTTTTATCGGGTTCTGGTGGATTTTATTGTTTGGAGTACAGATGTTCATTCATCGCTAGGCAGAACCTTAGAATGTGCGTTTATGATGCCACGCTTATGCCAAATCGATGCTTTCTCCAGTTAAACTAACAGCCCATTGTTTTTTGCCTCGAATTTCGAGTTGTAAGTCGAAATTCCGAGATATAAGTCGGAATTCCGCGATCTAAGTCGGAATTCCGAGATCCAAGACGGAATTCCGAGATATAAGTCGGAATTCCGAGGTATAAGTAGGAATTTGTACTAAAAATAAAATTGGTGTGACCCTTCTACGCCTTCGTGCGTATGCACCTATCCCAAGAAAGGTTTTAAAACACTTTTAACTATATCTCTTTTCTATTAATTGTTTAAAACTTGATAAAAAAAATTAATCTGGTTGTTAAATTTTGTAGTTCGTCATGATATTCTCTTCAACAACGATCGTCTAACTAGAATTAGCAAGTTCTAACACTAAAAGAATTTCAAACTTCCATTGGCTTTATTTTAATTATTCACACAACGTTTCTGACAGTTCGATCTCTATGCATTATTAAGTGTAAACCAATATAGTTCCTAAGGCTACTGACTAGATAGAATGTGGGAGCATTCACCCGTGACAGTGTTGGGATAGGTCAAAAGTGAGGTTGTTTAACCAGAACGCCAGTATTGGTGGGCTTTACAAGAGGTTTCCAAATAGTGGGTATTTCCACACTTGGATTGCTAAAAGTATTATTGTTATTCACCAATAGTCCACCCAATACTAGCGTATTGGGTGGACTACCTTACGCTTGACTGATCCCAACACTGTCACGGGTGAATGCTCTACCATACTGTATAAAGTCAGTAGCCTTAGGAATAAGATTTGTTTACACTTGATAATGGACAGAGATAGGACTGCCAGAAACGTTGTGTGAATAATAAAAATAAAAACAATGAAAGTTTAAAATTATTTTTGTGTTAGGACTTACCGGTTCTAGTTAGACGATCATTGTTGAAGGGTATATAATAATGTCGGACTGGAAAATTTAGCAAATAAATTAGATTTTTCATTACGTTTTAAACGATTTATGGAAGAGAGATATACTTAAAAGACAGTGTTTTAAAACCTTTCTTGGAATAGGTGCATAGGGGCACATTTTTATAAAAAGATTGCAGTTCAGCCTAGAGGACCTATTACTACACTCACCGGCACAAAATTCCGCCACCCTGAAATTTTGGCCAAGTTTGATGTTTTATGACTTTTTTATCTTTTACCCGATTTTCATGATTTTGTTATCAGTTTGTGGATCCATTCATTGTCTTCTTTTTTAATTATTTTACAAAGTAACATTTTTTAATTAGGCTCTATTATACAGGAGTAAATTAAACTGTTGTTTTTTGTCGTAATTTTAAAACACCCTGTAGGAAAATTGAGGTAGATAATTTTGTTTACATACTATTTCTTGTAATTCTTGATATATTCTAAACATTTTGTTTTTTGATTCATTCAATTATCTCATTTCTGCTCAGAGCTGCAAAATTTTTATTAAAACGATGTAATTTTTATAAAAAGTATGTCCAGCTTTCGGTTAAAAATTATCGACGTTGGCTAAGGACGCGATTATTGTGACAGAATGTTTGACAATGACAATTTTATAATTTGTTGTGTGTCAATATGGTATTAACTCCAGCAGACGTGGGTAGAATTGTTGCCTTAATAGAGGATGGCCGTAGCAAAAGTTATGTCGCCCGTACTCTGGGATTTCCGCGGTCTACATTTCGAGATGCCTGGAATAGGTATTTACGGACAGGAATTTTTACAAGGCGGCAAGGCTCTGGCAGAAGGAGAATGACCACTGCAGCTGATGATCATTTTGTCACCGTAAGTTCTTTAAGAGATCGAAGATCTACTGCTGTGTGCCTAAGAAATAACTTGCAAGTGATTCGTCGAGTAAACGTAAGTGAAAGAACGATACGTAGAAGATTGGCAGAAGCTGGGCAGAAGCTGGGCTTCATTTACGAAGGCCAACAATATGTACACAATTACTGCCTCGGCATCGACAACACCGTTTGAGGTTTGTTTAAGGTCGCCGGATGGTCGTAAGTGGGTATCAGTGAGCGAATATCTGGATGAAGTTGGACTTCCAAGATTGGAATGGCCCGCATGTAGCCCGGATCTCAACCCAATCGAACATCTTTGCGATCAACTTAAAAGGGCCGTTCGTCGTCGTCCTGTACAACCACAAACCTTGCAAGACTTACGACTGGCGCTGACCGAAGAATATGAGGCTATTCCTCAAGAAAGAATAAGTAACCTTATTCATTCGAGGCCACGAAGACTGCAAGCTGCAATGTCATTGCTGCAAGAGGAGGAAATACACGTTATTAAAATTGTTTTTGTTAATTAACTTTATGATAAAACTAGTGTTTGTTTTTCTTTATAAAAATAGGCTTTAAATCAGCGTTTCATTTAAAATTTTGCAGCATGCAGCAGAAATGAGATAATGAAATAAATCAAAAAACGAAATGTTTAGAATACATTAAAGATTACAAGAAACAGTATGTTAACAAAATTATCCATCTCAATTTTCCTATAGGGTGTTTTAAAATTACGACAAAAAACAACAGTTTGATTTACTCCTGTATAATATAGCCTAGTTAAAAAATGTTACTTTGTAAAATAATTAAAAAAGAAGACAATGAATGGATCCACAAACTGATAACAAAATCATGAAAATCGGGTAAAAGATAAAAAAGTTATAAAACATCAAACTTGGCCAAAATTTCAGGGTGGCGGAATTTTGTGCCGGTGAGTGTATAAACAGGAGAAAGGATGCGATAAGTTTTTGTTGTGTTTTGGTTTTTTTTAGAGACAGGGATAATTTTGCCTTCGAAGGTTGTAGATAAAAATATTTTAAAGGAATTGCAACCTGTGCCTATAATAATTAAGATTGTTGTTTATAAACAGTGAAGAACACAGGTAGAATGTTTCAACTTAAACACATAGACTGGGACTGGTTTTTGATTTATATGCAAATAAACATGTAGGTATAATAAATTAATGATAAGTAAAAAGTCGTTGATTATGGTATCTCGAATACATCGTTATTTTAACAACCTTTAAGTGGCTTTAATTTAAAGCCGGTTTAACTGAATTAATAAGCCGCGGTTTATGCACCGGATGTAGTTTACTTTGTTGTAAGTTTTTTTTTGTCTTACCACTTGATAATTAGAAATTAAATGGTCTGGTGATTATCAGATTATCGAAAAAAACCTGGGTTGTGTTATTTTCCTTTGTTTTTTTAATTATTTTGCAATTTTAACAAATTTGTTCTCTATTTGGATTTAATTTATAAGGTCTGTGCAAAAATAATAGGTGTATAACAACCTGTCTTCATCGATTCGGCGATTCAAAGATTCCATCGCAAAAGAATTGATGGTCTTCAAACCCGTGTTCGCACACTTCTACAAAACTTAAAAGAGTACATCTTCTATTTCTTTTTCTAATTATTTGGCTGGAATCTTCTTCAGGTATTCATTTCGCCAGTACATTTTGTAGATAATTTTTATAGTCTGGCCAAAGGAAATCAACCAATCATCACCAAAAAATAACAAAAAGCCAATGCTCATTTTGATGCAGCGAAATGTAATTTCAAAATCCAGATATAACCGGTTTCTGTCAAAGCCTTTTTTGTCCTAACAAGTTTGTACTCTAGGCCACTACACAGCCAACGACACCACATGTATTTGATGTGGTATGCGTCAAATATGATATTTTAATGATGTATAGCTAATTTAAAAAATAACCCTTTCTTTCTTACTCAATTTAGAAGATTTTATAATGCAAACATCAGAAAATATATTGACCTACAAAAATATTGGGATATTTCGCCAGACCTACCCATCAAATTCATGATGTTATGTAATTTACAAATGACCGGCTTATTTTTGCAGAATTGCTAAATAATAATATTAAAATGTTATGGTTATAATGACATACAAAAATCAAGGGTGTTTTGCCCTGACCTACACCCTAAACATATTAGACGCATGCCCCAATTCTTAGAATTTTTTGGATCTATGGTACTAAATATTTCATACTTAGATAAATTTGCATTAACATCTTCTAAATTAGGTAAAGGGTAAGCATCCATCTGGTAAATCGATTGATAATTTGGAGCGTAATTAATAACCATTCGTTTCTTATGATTTGTACATACTTGACGTTATTAGAGTTTGAGCTCTCCATGGAGAATTACTCTTTTCAATTTATCCTTCTGTGAATAATTTTGATACTTCTTCTTCAATGAACTTTTTGTCAGCTACAGAATGTTTTCTAGATTTTTTAGCTATAGGTCTACAATTTTCTGTTAAATTGTCAAATAAAGTAACAGGTGGAATAGAAGCTTCAGCAAGTGCACATATTCTAAGGGGACCCAGGCTTCTACCAAAAGATACTTCAACTTTTGAGTGCTGCTTTAGAATGTCATGACCTAGAATAACATCTGAGCAAAGATCTTTTATAATTAACAGTTTAACGTTCTCATATAAGTTATTTTTCACACAAAGAGTAACTCTACAATTTCCTTCTATTTTTGATACGAGAGACATTAATGCCATGTTTACTCGTTCATTGGAAGACTCTGAATGTATTTTATGCTTAACAACAAATTTACTGCTGATAAAACTTGACGTACTTCCAATATCTAGTAATGCTTGAGCAATGTTCCCATTTACTTGAATAGATATAGTTGTTTTATTTAATCCTGTTTCTAAAGTAGCACATCTTATACCAGCTAACGTTTCAATAGCTGCAGCGGTATGGTTTTTGATAATTTCTTTCCTCGACAAACTTTAGCAAAATGTCCTTTTTTTGTACAGTTTCTACAAATGACGTCAGCTGCTGGGCATAGATATCTAGGATGTATTTTACCTCCACAGAAAAAGCATTTCTAAAGTTTTGAAAGAGTTGCTAATACATTATCTTCCTGAGGTAGCGATTCATTTTGATTAGAATTATTATTAGTAACAGTTACACGGTTTATTAAGCTTTGAGTAGTAGAAAAATCCTGAGAATGTAGTTGCGCCATTTCAAGTGACTAAGCTTGTTTGTGCGCATCTTCCAATTCAAGGGTATTATGCTCAAGAAGTCGTTGACGTATTACTGAAGAAGTCAAGCCAGATATAAAAGCATCCCTAATATAATTTTTCTTATTTTGTTCAGCAGTAACTTCTTTAAAATTACATCCTTTGCTCAGTAATTTTAGTGACTGTAAATATACGTCTATAGATTTACCTGGCTGTTGACGCCGAGTAGCTAAACAATGTCGAGCATAAATTTCATTTTTAGTTTTTATAAAGATTATCAAGGATTGTTATAGCCATGTTTTTTCCAATGGATTCAATCCTCACTAGCAGAGTTTACTGTGGATTCGACGTTAAATATTTGTGGTCGGAAATATCGTTCCATACTTTTAGCTAAGTATTTTCTGTTTAATAAATTGTAATAAACTAGACAGATTTACCAAAAGATTGGCTTTATTAAACACAAAATACTGACAACAATAAATTAAAAATGACAACTATGAATTGACAATGACAACTATAGAGTGGTGGAGAACTAAGGTGAATATTATGCAATAAAACTTTACACTCTAATAATTACTGTTTTCATGTTGTGTTTACTTCTTTTATTTTCTTCATTTACTCGTAAAAAGTATAGATTTCTTTAAAACATCACAGCACGAATGATGGTCTAAGAGGTGGCAGCTTCTTTGCAGAGTTAAGATGATTAAAATCATGAACATTAAAAATGTATTTGTTCATGCAAAATAAAAAAAAGTTGTTGGTTGCGCCAAAATGAATCCACTCACGAAGTTTTAGAGAAGTATTTTTTATTTTAAAATTTAAAGCCAGGACCGATGCCTAGTAACACACATATATCTCGCTGTTCTAAGTGAAGAGAGGGGGAAGGAAACAGACAGTCAGCAGGTCCACTCGCAACCCCCTCGAAAAAATTCCTGGCTACTGCCCCGGGTTTAAACAAAATGTCTACACTTGTACAAGACACTAATTCTAGTCCATTAAGTTCGATAGTATTTTCCTTGAAATAATTGGGATATTTGTCCGGAAACATTTTATTGACATCCAAAATGCGCCATATTCCATACAACTGAAACATCCAATCTTTGTATTAAAACTTGTTTTAATAAACCCATGTCAATATGGCTTTAGGCGTCCTGTTAAAGATAAATAAGTTTTCTTTAGCCCTGTTGTTTTCGCAGAATATTTAGATCATGGTTACTTCCTTCAGCTTTACAAGCATTAAAATAACCATATAGCTTTAGGCTGTTGCTGTGCAGAAAGTTAGATGTATTGTTGGTCTAACATAAACAGGCACGTCACAAAATTCTCTCCTGCCCGCTCCCAACCAGACACCCGGCTGAGCTGATATACTTCAGTTGGTAATGCGAATATCCCTACATTTTAGTAAAGGACGTGGCACACATAACATGGAATTCTGGTTCTCGAACGATTTTTTTTAAATTTGAGTATGTTGTTTCTTAGATCAATAGGAACATCTTTTAAATGAAATATTTTTGTGCAGGCCTACAGGGTGGCCCAAAAAATCACTGAAAAGTTGCAGCTTAACTGTTTATTAATTCCAATATGAACGCATTAAAAGAGTAAAATTTCATCTAAATCCAACGAAATAATATTTTATGTATTTGTTTAGAGTTAAAATAATTTGATTTAACACTTAACACATACATTGTCCGGTATCGAATAAATAATATGGATTATGTCAACTAAGATGTTAATATCGTGATATACTTGTATATATTTTCAGAAATTATACATTTCTAACAGTTTATTAAGGTAAATTTAAGTTAAAACATTTTGGTTTGTTGTCCCAAATATACAGGGATATTTAAAATTAAAGATTTTTTTGGTTTGTTCCCACAAGATATTTTGTGACATAATATAAAGAGGTACATGGTTTTAAAATCTGCACATTTTTCTGGCAATTTTTTAAGAGCGGTATAATAAAATTAAGCTACCCACAACTAAAATAATTTTTGTGTACATCCACAGGGTAAAGTATCTAGGGGGTTTAATTCACAATGTCTCCTGGATTTACCTATATTTTTAGGATAAGTCATACTTAACAATGAAAACAGAGTTTTCATTGTTAGGTACATTTTTTTAAACGGAACGCTCTTTATATTTGGCCAAGTTTTAACTCTTTATTCAATTCTACAACGAAAATGTAAATAACACTATACGTCAACTAACTAAGTAACTAAATAATATGGCACACATAACATGAGATTCTGGCTCTCAAACGATTTTTTAAAATTTGAGTACCTATGTTGTTTTTTAAGTCAATAGGAACATCTTTTAAATAGAACATTTTTATGCGGGCCTACAGGGTGGCCTAAAAAATCACTGAGAAATTAAAACCCCTTCCCTTTCCAAGAAATCCCCAAAATTTAAAGGGGCCAAAAGCCCGGGTTTTTTATCAAAACCCAAACAAAATTTTACATGGGGGTTGCTTAAAGAAAAAATTTTAAAATTTTTTCCCCCATCGGGTCCCAGTCCCCCAAAGGAAAATAAAATGTTTAAAAATCCAAAGTAAAATGTTAACCTTAAAATGAAAAATTTGGAAAAATTTTTTCAAATTTTTTTAATTTTTGGGGTTTCTTTTTCCTTTCAATTCCCCAAAAAGGGATTCCTTTTTTTTTTTAAAAAAATTTAAGTAATAAAATTCATTTTTTTAATTTATTAAAATATTAAATTTTTTTTAAAAAGTTTTTTTAAAAAGGAATTTTCCTTTCCCCAAAACTTTTTTGGGGTTTGGTTTCCTAAAAATTTGAAAAAAAACCGGGGAAACTGAGGGAATTAAAATTAAAATTTACTAAACCTGGGTTTACAAAAAAATTTTTTTAAATTTAAATTTTGGGAAATTTTTTTAACTTTTTTTAAAAAATTGCCAAAAAAAATTTTGTGGGAAAACCCAAAAAAATCTTTAATTCCAAATACCCCGATTATTAGGACAAAAAACCAAAATTTTTTATTTAAAATTTTTTCCCCTTAAAAAACCTTTTCAAAAATGTATAATTTCTAAAAATATCCCCGTATTAATATTTTTTAGTTGGCATAATCCATATTATTTATTGATACTGGACCACCTTTGTATGTGTTAAATGTTAAATCAAAATATTTTAACTCTAAACAAATATATAAAATATTTTTTCGTTGGATTTAAGAAATTCACTTTTTTTAAATGTTTTATATTGGAATTAAAAGCAGTTAGGCTTTAACTTTTCAGTGTTTTTTTTGGGCCCAATTCTTAGGCCTCAAAAAAATATCCCATTTAAAAGATTTTCCCTATTAATCAAAAAACAACATAAAAAATTTAAAAAAAAAAAAAGGAAAGGCCAGAACCCCGGGGAATGCTTTTTTTTGGTTTTGGTTTTCCACTTGAGAATTTAATTAAGGCCGTGACCGTACTGAGGGAAATGGGTTTTAAAAATTTTTTTAATATCTTTAAAATTTTTGTATAGTTTTAAATAAAAAAATTTATAAATTTTTTTTTTCTTGCTGTCCATATATTTGCATAAACTGTGAAAATCTTAATGTTTGACCATGACATTTTATTGAAAATTACCTTTTTCTTGGCCAAAAAAATAAAATTTCCCGCTACCCTTCAAAAAACAATTTTGAAAAGAATTTTTAGAAATCTGAAGGCCCCTTAATTTTTTTCATAGCATTACTGACAGAGAACAACCTATATAGTTCGGGGATTAATATTAAAATTGGGGTTTTTTGTTACCCCGAAAAAAAGAACCTATTTTACATTTTTGACAAATTTAAATCCAAAAATTTCACCTTCAAAAAAGGCTTAGCCGAAAAAAATTTAAAAAATTATTATTTATTTATTTATTTGCTTTTAAAAGATTTCATTCCACAACATACCGATAATATGATAAAAAAAAATAACAGAAAAATGGTTGTTACTCTAACAGTAACAAAAATGGTAATATTTTCGTTTATTTTACTTTTTTGGGCTGGTCTTTCAAAATGCCGTTTTACACTTGACGGGAACGGATAATTGTGTAAAACCAGTAACAAAAATGCAAACCAAAGCTTTATAATCATGCACAAAGGCTTTCAGAACTACTGTTTCAAAAGCGCATTTTGGCAAATTATTAGTGGGCATATTAACCGTATTTTTGGGAGGTCAAAGTTTAAAATAATCATAAAAGATGAAGGCAATAACAAAACTAAACTTAACTTGGTACAAAAATTATTTAGGACAGGCTTAAGATTCTAACAAATTATGTGGGTCATTGGTATTTGCGAATGCAATTTTTTAAGGGTTAAAATTAAAAAAAAATGTATGCTATACAAATGGAAGCAAGATAGATAGGTCAAAAATAAAAATAAACACTTATTAGGGAATAATTGCAAGTTGCCTTATTAGTGTCGGGTATCATTTATACCGACCTTATTTAATCAGTGCCTGTACTTAAATGTAACTCATAATTTAGAGTAATTGCACACATCTTTTTGACTCTAGTATTAATCATAAAAAAAAGAAATTTTTATTTTACCCATTGCAAAGATGTAGTTCCCCTAACCTATTATTTAACTGTAGCGTACGGTTAATTTTGTGAAGCTTATTTATATATGGGGTGTCCCAAAATATGAGGACAATCTCTCGAAATCTAATAGAAAACCTAAAAATATTTTGCCAAGTTTCCATAAACTTTTTTCCTACGACCATCCTCTATGGAGATACAGGTGCAAAACGGACGCCTCTGGAAATCGCTTTTTTTAAATAACTTTTAAAATACTAGGCGTAATTTAATTTTTTTTTAATATGATGGTAACCAGATGAGTCTTCTTAAAATAAACCGATCAAATCATATTTGGCTTTTTTTAGTTTTCCAGAGACGGATTTGTTTTTGACACAATAATAAATTTTTTTAAAACCCTGTATGATAAAGGCTCAACAATATTATTTTTGGATAGTTTTTAAACCCTTTAAAATAAAAAAAAGGATTCTTTATTGACATCGGGTAAAATTAACTGTTTACGAGAAATAAAAAAATTTGGCTGGTAATTTTTTTTTACAAAAGGGGGGTTTTCTAATTGAACGTCAATTTTTTAAGAAGGCAATTTTTTGGGGTACTTCCCCAATGTCTGCCAAAATAGGCAGGTCAAATTCCACGAAGGGCCCCTGGTGGAAATAAAAAAAGTGGTACACTTTAAAAAAGCCTCTTTTATACATGGTATATGTAGCCAAAAATTTTATTAAAATATCTAAAGTGGGGTTTTCAGATATTAACAAAAAAATTATTTTTTTTTGAAAATTTTACCACCCTGTTTCTCAAAAGTTAAGACGTTTGGGACATACGTTTATAAAAAATTTTCTTCTTAAAATGGACCCAAAAATTGCCTCCTTAATTAAGAATACCTTTTTTTTTTTGGGTTTAAAGGGTTAAAACTTTTTCAAAAAAGATTTGTTGACCTTTTTTCATATAGGGTGTTAAAAAAATTGATAATTATTGTGTCAGAGCTAGTCCGTCCCTGGCAAACTAAATAAGCCAAATATGATTTAATGGGTTTATTTTAATACTTATCTAATAACCATCATATTAAAAAAATATTAATTTACGCCTAGTATTTTAAAAGTTATTAAAAAAAACAATTTCCAGGAGCGTCTGTTATGTTCCTGTATCTCCGTAGGGGAGGGTCGTAGGAAAAAAGTTTATGGGAACTTGTCATAATATTTTTAGGTTTTCTATAAGATTATGAGAGATTGTCCACAAATTCTGGGACACCCTGTATAAAAATTAGGTATATTTTTAGATTCAAATTTTATTTTAATTAAACCACTGCCAGTTTAAATACAAGTACATATAAAAAAGCAAGGTTATAAGTATTCTCTATACCTTTCACGATTGCGTTTATAATCGTTCGATTACGCAAACAGTTCCAAAACCAAAATAAGGCACGTTCCAAACCTGCATGAGTAATGCCAGGCACTATAATTATTAAGGCAGACCTTATCTTACAATTTATTTGGCAAACTCAGATGTCAAAATAAGGCCGGCATTAATAGTACCTGGCCCTATTAAGCTGTGAATATTTCTCTATAAGTGCTGACTAAACTGAACAAATTTCGTACCAAAATTATATATAATATAGATTTATTTAACCCTTATTTTTAAAACAATTATAATGTTTATAATATTATTTTAGGAGTGATGATTATTTAGTTCTTTTAAATTTAACGTTCTAAATACACTCCTTCCAACTTCAACAAAATAGAAAAAAAAACTTAGTAGAAAGCAATTTTAATACATATATTTACACAAAAAAGAAAAAAATATAAAAAATTGCTCGACAGATAAATTATAAAAGAACATCTCATCCAAATGTTTTCCGAGGATAAGAAGTTTAATTAGCTCTGAAATTAAATGGCCAAATCAAGTAAAAAGATACGAAATGTGCGGAAAGCCTTTTATAGGGATTAGGCAGTAATGCTGTATATAAAAAGAAAAATTTGTAGAGCTTATGAGGTCATCCACATGTTTTTATTGGATTTTTGCCTTTTTACGGTATAATTCCCTTTGATAATATATTAGATATTCAGATAGCAAATTTCCATCGCGGTATGTTTATTTTTATATGCACAACCGTTTACGTTTTTGAAAATTAGGAAAAAAATGAATGATTTCTAAGAAAGTCTCCTGTAAACTCTTCTGAGTCAAAAGAAGCAGCACACTGACTTAAAAATGGATTGTTCTTGGTCAAAAAATAAATAAATAAAAATAAGTAAATAAATAAGAACGCTGTTTGAAATACGGTGCAGAAGTAAGCTGGCGGTAAATATTAGTTTTGGAATGGTAATTTTTGCATAGTTTAGTCAACTGGCAAAAGATAAAACATTATCAATGTTCTAGCTTATATGTTTCATGCTTTGGGCTATGATTTAACTCAGGACCAAAGTAGATACTTCCGAGTATCCAAAGTGATCGGCGTTTTTCAAGAGACAAAACAGGGGTTCCTACCAAAAAAATCTTTCTGGTTAGAAACATAACAGTGAATTTCTACAAAATAAATTCGTACTATATCTAATGGTACAGTACCAAAAGTGTGATTATTTTGTAACAAGGTTTGTTATAAAATAGTCAGCCGTTAGTCTCTTTATTTTTGTTATACCAAAAGAAGGCATTTTTATTAAATATTTTATGCGGGTAAAAAAATAAAATAGAAAAAATCTTATTGTATGTGGTGTTGTAAATAACAAATATTAACTTATAGTAATATTCTATTTTACCTTACATTTTTCTGTTGGCAATGTGACTTTTGTTTTTATTTAGATAAGATTTTTAATACATTATAAAGACTTTGTTTCCTAATCTTCTGCAAAAGTAGGTAATTTGCACACCATATGAAACCATGGCACAAAGTAGGTCTCAACAGCTGCAGGCAGGTAGTCAAAATTTTATAATATTAATCAACTGCTTGGTTTTAAGGATGCCCTTTTCCTATGTCAAATTTCTAATGTTAAAACGAATTTGTCTTTAGAAATCAATAATTTAAAATATACATTATCTAAACCAACTTGTAAAATAAATACAATAAATAGAAATATTCGTTAAAAACAAACCAGTTTACATTCTTTAAAAAATAATAAATTTATATTTTGAAAAAATATTGAAAACTACTAAAACATAACCGTCAAAGAAGATGCTCAAGAAAGCTTTATTTAAATTACCTAATATTTTTACTTTAAGTATATATACTTTTTTTTTTTTATAAGCAAATAGTTACCTTATTATTGACTTAATTAAATGTTTGTAAAACTTGCAAACTAAAATATGTTTTAAATAAAATTTTACTAAACACTGTTTTAGGGTGCTTATTATCGAACGGATGAACAATTATTATATGTAGGTATTCTGAAATTTGTTGCAATTTTTGTTTTTCCCAAAGTGCACTTCTACCCTAAAATCGCGGAAAGTAAGGTTAATAAAAGTAAGAATCATAATTGATTGTGTATGATCTGTGCATCATAACTTATTGGATTATAACAAAAGTATTAAAACCATGGCTTAAAATTTAAATTACCTTTTTAATACTGCTAAAATAAAATTATTCTTTTTCACTTACGTCAATAAGTCAGCCAAATTTTGATAACCTTATTATACATTATTGTGATAATTTTGACATATGTAATAATTGCAAGGAACGTAAAGATAAAGTAAAAAGTATTAAATAATTAGGTATAATAATAGATAATTTATTTGAATGGAATGTACGTATCGAAATGATAGTTAATAAATTGCGTAAACCAATATTTATATATATATATATATATATATATATATATATATATATATATATATATATATATATATATATATATATATATATATATATATATATATATATATTATATATATATATTTTTTTTTTAATTAATAAAAAAAGGGTTGGGGCCTGGATTTAGTAATAAAACCCCCTTTTTTTTTTGTCAAGTTTTTAGAGTTTATTTTTTTTCCCTTCCCCAGGACTAACTAAAAAAAAATTTTTTTCAATTAGAAAAACTAACCTAAAAATTTTAAAAAAGATTGAACTCACCAAAGTGGGTTCCCGGGTAAAAAAAAGCAATATCCATGGGGAAAAAAGATTTATCTCCATATGTTTGTTAAAAAATACATTTTTAAAGGGAAAAAAAATTTATTTAAAAAATTAAAAAAAAAACCGAAATGGGAACACGGGGAAAAAACGCGGTTAAAAGTTCTGACAGAAGTGACAGAATGTTTAAACTATCTGAATGGATCACCGACATTCGTAACTAAAAAACTTCAATTAGAGAAGGGATGCGAGATTAATAACGGGGAAAGAAAGAGACATATCTTGTTTATTGCTACAGCGCAGGATCTAAAAGTAACTGGGAACAACTGTTCATCGAATCTTGTACAGTACGTGACTTAGTAAAAAATTTAAATTATTTTAATTTTTATTTTTAGGTAATTAGTATTAAATGTATGCAAAGACATATGGAAAACGGTAAAACACCTAGCATCTCCTGTCATTTTCTTTTATTAGTGGTTGGATTTTTTTGGTCTAAAATTTTTTAATTTTTTTAGAAAAAATAGGTATGAAAAATGATTCAAAAGGAAAAGGAGAGGAAACACCGTCTCCCAAACGTCAAGGAAAACAAATTATTGAGATTTTAGAAAGAATTAGTCGCCAGGGAGCTGGACAGTCAATTAAGCTACGATATTTTTTTTTTTCTAACCGTAATAGATAACTGTAAACCGTGTTTAGATCTGAGATGTCACTTTTTTTATTAAGAACGTTGGTTTCCCCCAGATTTATATGGATCATTTCTGGGGAATAGTCTTTTGTGATATGAATTGACATTTTCTAAGATCTGCATGATCCCAGTCAATTTGGTGATCATCAACCAAGACATGCTCCGCTAAGGCACATGAATGAACCCCGGGCCAAAAATCACCTTTTTGTGGGAAGTGAGGGGCCCTTTTAAATTTCAGATGTCTGTCCAACATATGATTTGTTACAATTTACATGGTTTTTTAATACAATGCCGAACCTTTCATCATCTTTCAGGGGGGATTTTTTTTTAGAATAAATCTGCAAAGCAACCCAATTTTTTGGGGAGTTCAATCTTTTTTAAAATTTTTAGGTTTGTTTTTCTAATTGTAAAAAATTTTTTTTTTTGTTAGTCCTGAAGAAGGGGGGAAAATAATAAACTCTCGAAAGCTTGACAAAACAGGGAAAAAGGGGTTTTAACAAACCAGGACCAATCCTTTTTTAATAATTCAAAAAAAACTGCATCCCCCCTACTCTGGTTTCGATATTTTTTCTTTAAATAGTCAGTCGGACTACCCCCTCTGTCTTTTCAGATATGGGGTTTTTTTCAGAAATTAAACAACAAATGGTACCGCCACTGTAGGCTTTTAAAAACCCCCCGAATCTCCAGCAAACGGGGTTTTATGGGAAAAAGAAAGATTTTTTCCAAAAAAAGGGAAATTTTTGAGGGTTTTTCCCAATCACATCACTAATGGCCTTCTAACATCAACACTTGCTACATCACAAGAAAAACCTGGGAAGAAAGATAGGAAACTTCAATAACGGTTAAAAGGAAAAAAAATCTTAAATCTAGAGATTGGGAAATTTTTGAATTAAAACTTTTAAAAACCCAAATTTTTTTGAGGTTAATCAAAAATTTTAATCTTATTCCTCATCATATTATCGATGATTTTTTATAAAAGACAAAAAGTTAAATATAAAAAAACCTTTAATAAAATTAAAAATACAACCCTAAAAAAATTGAACAACTTAAAATTTAAAAATAAAAACACTATTAAAAAAAAAAAGGGTTTTAAAAAAATTTTAAAAACCTAAAAAATTTCCCGGAAATTTTATTTGTTTCTTTGGGACCTAAATTTAGCCCTTTTTTTCAAAAAGTCAAAATTTTAAATTTTTGATTTAGAAAAAATTTTTTTTAATTGATGACCAAAAAAGAGTGCTTTGGGGTCTATAAAAAGTCATAAAATTTTATACATAAAAATCATATAATAAACCCCCTTTTTAATGAATTTTTTAAAAAAAAAAGGCTTTTTTCCCTTTAAAAGGGGGATCCTGATATCATCACTTCGTAAGGGTAAAAGGGGGGCCCACAGTGGCAAGTAAAAAAATGATTACATTCAAAAAAGTCAAGAATTACTTAACGATAACACTTATTATAAAAAACTTGTGTAACCCCACTTGTACCTTGCAACAAAAAAGGGAACAAAATTGTAAAAAATTTGAGGGGGCAGGGGGGGGTTGATGAGGGAAAATTTTTTTTAAATTAAATATTTTTAATTTTCCCCCCCCACCGGGTTTTTAAATTTACCTAAAAAACATAAACCCCCTTAAAAAGGCCTTTGCCCCAATTAAAGAAATTCCCCCTTTCTAAAAATTTTTTTAAAATTTTATTTTGGGTTTTCTAAAAAATTTTTTATTTTGGGGGTTTTTTTTTTAAATTTTAAAAATTTTAAAAAACGTTATGTTTTGGTCGTTTTGATGTAGTTTCGCTATTTATAACCCATTATTAAACCCCTTTTTTTAAGTATAAAAATATTGGGAAGAAATTTCAAATACTTAAAAATTTAATTTTATCAATTTGAGAATGTTTTTTAAAATTTTTTTTTGGGGTCAAATATTTTAATCTTTTGGTTTATTTTAAACAAATTTTTTACCCCATGGGTTCAAAAAAACTCTCCCCCCTTTTTTTGGGCAATATTACTTGATGATTTGGTTTAAAGGTTGTCGAACATATGCCTTTCCACATTCCATTTGTTAAAAGGTATGTGATGACTTACTTTTGATAAAAAAATAGAATAAAATAGCTCTTGAACTATTTTTAAAAAATTTGATCCCATGTCAGTTTATTGGGGGGAAGAGACA
>JAHBCN010011760.1:0-28288 GCA_019359885.1 Listronotus oregonensis
GTCGAGGCGGACAAAACCTCAACTTGTCTATTTATTTTATCAATCAATCAATCAATCATTATGAAGTAGTTTAGTTGACAAATAAAACGTTTTTTTTTATTTTTGTACGATGAGTATGGTCTGGCAAAAATAGTTGCTTAACGAAAAATGAAGAGACCGGATCGTTCTAGAGTAAATATCTGGAAAAATATTACTTCCACAAAAACCGTTTAAAATAAGCAGAAAAAAAGTTATTGGGCAAAATAAACTTTTCTAATTTTTTATGCTATTTTTTTAGCGCCATCTGGACTGTGTTGCTTGAAAAAAATAATCCCTTAGTGAAAATCAGGACACATTTCCCTTAATATGTCCAGTCGTTTTTAGCTCTATCGGATAATTTTTTTTTTTTTTTTTTGTTTTGGACTTAAAATTTTGGGTCTAAATTTTTTTTCATTTGGCCTTTAGTGGAAAGGATTTTTTTACAACCAAAATTTTTTGTGCCTTTAAATGATTTTTTTTTATTTAATTTTTTTTTCAAAATTTTTAAAAATGGTCTTTAAATTGCTATTTTAATTGGGGTTTGGTTAAAGGTTTAATTGTTTTTTTTTTCCGCACAAAAACGGCCAAAAATTCAATTTTTTTTCGCAATTAAAAAAAACTTTTTTTTTTAATTAATTTAGGGGTAGTTTTCCCGGGGATGGAGGGGGTTAATAATTTCTTTTTACTGAAATTATTGTTAGTTTGTCGGTTCTAAAACGAAAAGTTGCAACAAAAAAATTTAATAACGTTTTTTTCTTTTTTTTTTCACCCCCTGGGGGAGGGGGAGGGGGAATGAATATCAATAGTCAAAATACGATAAAATATTTTTTAAAAATTGATTAAAAACAAAAAGAATAATCTGAGGTCATGTTTTTTGTATTCTTTCTTATTATGGGGGTAGTTTTAACCCCCTATTATAAGCCCTTATATCTTAATTTCAGTGCATTATAAAAAAAAATCTTCTGAATTTTCTGAAAAAATGGCATTTATTTGATAATCTGAGCTTTACTTCTAAAATATTTTTAAAAAACCCTAAAAAAAAGGGTCGTTTTTACTGTTTTAAGCGACTTCAGAAATTTCTGACATTAAAATCGTAATCTGTGACCCAAAAATCCCCGGTACCCGGTTTTCATGAAAATTAATTTAATATTGCCCGAGATATTCAATATTTTTTTTTTTTTGCCAAAAAAATAGTTTGGTCAATTTTTACAGCGTTTTGGACCAAATCCCAGTAACCAAACTGGTTTAATTCCATATTTGACACCAGTTTTGACACATAATAATATGTCATATAAACATTTTGACTTGTGTTTACGCCCTGTTATCCAATTAAATTAAATTTTAATTAAATTAACTTAAAATGGAGTTTTCGCTTCCAGGTATGAACGTCACTGCTACTATCAACGACATAGAAGACACTTCCGACGACGAAGACTCCGATTACGAACCTAACGAAGAAACGGTCCTGGAATCGTACACTACACCCTTAGACGAAGAGGACTGCGAAGTGGATGAATATTTGGCGTTTAAACAGGTTATGACGAGTAAGTACAAGTACAGAACCTGGAGTCAAGGTTGAATACCGACGTTTATTTTCCATTTTCAGACGTTAAGAACCAAGATCCCGAATGGTACGCTGCGTTGACATCGAACCTGACAGAACAACAGTTGAAGACGCTCAACGACGTGGTAGTTTTAGCAGAACAAAGAGCCGCGGCTAGGGAAAGTAAAAGAATTGAGCAGCAAGGAGGTATGTAAGTGATAAGTGAGGTTAAGCGGATGAATTGTTTGACGTGACGCTGATGATGGTGCAGAGCTGTCAAAGCTGGAAGTTCTTGAAGTCAGATTTTACTTCAAATACTTTTCCGTACTTGAAGTATTTTACTTTGAGTACTTTTTATTAGGAAGTACTTGTACTTGATTAATTTATATCAAAATACTTAAACTTTTACTTGATTTGACCAAGTATATTACTTAAAGTATTATGATGTACTTGAAGTAAAAAAATACTTCAAGTAAATAATAAGTACTTGAAGTAAAAATAAATTAATCAAGTACGCCATTTATTCGAGTTAGATAATCGCACAAACAGGTTAAAACAAGAAGATCGCCCGACCTTTGCTGACTCTGATACATTATAGCTCTCAACTCAATTGTTAATGGCACCAAGAATGGTAAAATTACAATTATTTTTAAATGCCTTTAATATCATAGGTACTTATTTTAAAAAAATATTTTACAATCATTATTTCGCCCTTTTCTTCTCTTTAAGCTCTTCTACCAGCTTTATTATTTTTTTTAATACGGTACCAACATGTTTTAATTAATGACTTTAGGGTATGTGCATTAGTTTAACATACATTTGTTGTTAGAGAAAGAATAAAAATGATGTTTTATTAAAAGGGTAAAACTGCAGAAACTTAATCAATAGTTTTGGGGGGTCATAAGGTTTTAAAATATAAAATAAAAAATGCATTTGGATTTAATTAAAAAATTATATTGGACCTCCAAAACCGCAAAATTTTCCAAAAAAAAAATATTTTTGCTAAAAATCTCAATATATACATCACAATAACAGACTTTGTACTACAAAGTTTGTAGGTAAGGTAAATCGTTAAATTATCAAAGTACAGTAGTGTCGCGATAATCCGGATCAATTAAAACCAAGCCGCTCCGAATTATCGAGAAATCCGGATTATTAAATCATTGTAAAAATTGGTTAAAACAAAATTTAAATGTTTAATAGCATATCATGTTTAATTTTGTAAGCCGAGGTCATTTCCGGGTCATCTTCGTCTGATTCATCATTTGACTCGATTAAATCGTCTGCCTGAAGCAATTGACGATCACCATCAATCCAATCTACAGCTTCACCAACATCTCCATCTTTACTTCCTCTATTCTGGAGCATTATAGAAACCTCATCAACTTCTTCTGCTTCAAATGGTTGTAGCTTTTGCTTTAAATCACTTTAAGGGATTAAATCATCAGGATCATCTTCATCCGCTACTTCACTTTGGGTAAAACATATAACATACGGAGTGGTAGTAAGTCCGGACTACAAGGTACATAACAGGATGATAAATGCAATCCGGATTATCGTGACATCCGAACTATCGAGGATCCGGATTATCGCGACACTACTGTATACATTTTCTTTTGCGCTAATACATTTAACTTGATGTTATTAAAAAAAATGCTAGTCAAGTAAAACTACTTTTACTTCAGTATTTTTATTTACTTCAGTTACTTTGGTTTACTTCAAGTACTTTGTTTTACTTCAAGTACTTTTTGAATTTACTTGGAAAATCAAGTACATTTAAACGAGTGCTTGTACCTGAACTACCGTTTGAGAGTACTTTGACAGCTCTGTGATGGTGGCTCATAGACGAAACGTCGGGGAAAAGAAATAATGCAATTCCATGTTTAGGAAAATGATGGATGGTCTGTTAAATTATTGCTACATTTAAGTTTGCTCTGCACTGAAGTGAAGTTATATTTTTTTTTCAATATTCATCATTAGATGTCTAAAAGACATTTTAAAACACAGTGTGTTTTAAAATTACCGTTAGCCCTTTAGCAGCGCCTTCCATTAAGGGGGGTGGGGGGGAGTAAAGTTTGTTAGGTAAAAAAAAGGCCTATTTTCATGAATTTTTTATAACATAATATATTGTAATTATAGATTTATTTTGAAAATTAGTATATTATAATACAACATTTGATTAATTGTTTAAAGAAATTTGGTACAAAAATATAAAGAAATACCGGTTTTTTTGTGTCGACCGCGTTGCCTCTGTACTAAATTATTTGATGTCAAAAAAAAAAAACAAATTGTTTTATTCAGTTAATTAATTTCTCTCTCAATTGACTCCGAGTTTTCTTTATTTTATCAATTTTTAAATTTTTTGCATCATTTTGAAGTTGAAATGTCGATTTTTTTATAATAAAATCGACCTATTTGTTATTGTAAGATTGATTTTTTTTTTATCTTTGTGACAACTCACGAAGGATTTGCATATACATATATACTATATATATATTAGACATATACATATATACTCATAAGTACCAGAGTACCGTAAGTGCCGGGTTTTCCGATGTTTAACCCATCTTTTTTGCCCCAGTTCCGTCAACGCTGCCCAAGCACTGAAACATGCAAATATTGCATTTCACAGCACCTTTTAGACAACGCGGTAGTGCCACCACGGACGTTATTTTAAATAACTACTACCTAAATATGTCTCCCCTGCGGGGCTGGGATTCGAACCCGGATCGCCGGCGCGGCGAGCCGAGGCTCTGACCACTACGCTACCGGACAGACAATAATGATACTATTTGTGACTTGACAATAATGATACTAATGAAAAAATTTAAAAAAACTCTACGCTACTTGATAGTTATTTGTATGTTGAATATGTGTACAAATTTTTAAAACGATCGGTTTAGTTGTTTTTTCGGAATTGTCACCGACGAGATTTTTTCATAGGTAGGGGCGGGTGTTTTGTCTTAAAAACTTAGTGTTACTTTTTTTTAGTAAATTTAAGTTAACAGTCTAACGGGACGAATGATTCTAAGTATATCTAGGTTGTAAAAAGCCTCCAATAAAGACTCTTTTATCACTACCAATACATCGAACACTATTTTTAATTTTTTTCCACGTTTCAAAGATGAAACACGAATAATTGTAACATAAATTCTTTCTTTTTCAGGATATATGTTCACGCAGCAGGCGGTGCCTACCAGTTTTAAATTTGGCGACAGTAATTCGTGAACCTACTCATTTATTACTTAGTAATAAATATAAAAAAAAATAAAGATTTATTGTAATTTATTGTGACTGAATGTTAAAAAAATTGACTCGGTGAAAAGTGATGTACAGTTATTCGAAGAACAGTAAAATCTCCTTTATTTTTTAATTAAGTGCCTTTTTATTAGACTTTTTATTGGTTTTCGCGGGTTTTATTGTCATTATATGTTGTTTTTGTCAAGTCGTTGCAATAAAAGACCAATAATAAGAGCAAGTAAATTTGTTTGCTATTTTTCGGCTTGTTTATCTAGCATTATTGTTAACTTGCTCCCTCGCCATTTTGTTTTTAATATATATATATATATATATATATATATATATATATATATATATATATATATATATATATATATATATTATGTGATTATACATAGTGAATGTTTGACTTCAGAATTTTTTTATTTACTCAGATTTAAAAAAACACAACACACATCCGAAATATCACTCTGAAACTAAGGTACTGACAGTAACTGAACAACGATTTTAATATTTTGGACAGTGTTGCCAACCCTACAGTCTTTTAAAAACATACTTTTGTTTTAGAATTTTTGGGATAATATAATGATACAAAATTTAATAGGACTACAATTACCGATTCTTCTCTCTTAAATGGAAAACTTCCATAAACGCTGGTTTTCACGAATTGAATTTATCATAGGGCCGTAAATGGCAGCTCCATCTGTCAAACATTGTACTATTTGCTTGGAGAGTTCCAAGCGCCAATAAAATACACAGGATTTTCTATAGGCATAACGAAAAATAGTAAACTTGGCAACATTGTTAATATTCCCACCATATCAGATGTGATTTAAAACCGCATTATACTAAATAATATTAAATAGAAGGTTGTAAAGGTCAATATAATAGTTGGCCTACATATGATAACTTATATTTTATTGTAATGATTCTACAGGATGAGTCTCGACTATAAATATTTTAACACAACACAGTATGGATCATTTATCAGAAATTTCTTAAAATTTAAGAAAAAAAATCAATTTGGCAACACTGGCGCTAAGCGAAATGTCGTTTAGTCACTTGTTTTTCGTAGGTTATTTAAATTTTGTGATTAAAAATATGATTTCACGTGTGACTGTGCAATCTAATGACAATAAAACTCGAAATTAGGCATTATTCAATGCAATATTCCCGACAAACACTCGATTCTGAGAAAATTTAGGGTGAGTTCATTTTTCAGTTTAGACAAATCGATGTTTTAAATACATTTGTTGATTTATGTAATCAATATTTATACAATTGATGTATCACAGGTTTTTTCAGTACTAGGGTAACCAATTGAACTATTATTTGTTATATTAAATTGTAAAGTAACACTCGATTGCATTATACGCAACTTAAGTGTTATAAGTTATTTTATTGCATTTTAATAAATATTTTGCTTCATTGTGTGGGTTTTATTTAACTTTGTACCTGTCCTAATCAATTTTTCATTAAAAGGATAAATTTTGATTTAATTGTAATTTAATCACAATACTGTCAATAGCACCTTAGTAAAGAAGTTAAAAAATATACAGGGTGTGCCAGAATATGTGGGCAATCTCTCGGAATTTAATAGAAAACCTAAAAATTTGATGCAAGCTTCCATAAACTTTTTTCCTCTGACCCTCCCCTACAGAGATACAAATACATAATAGACCGAGCGCTCGCGGCAGAAAAAAGAGACCGATTTTTTACAGGCTGCCTTGGATACGGGTGATATTTATAGCCACAAGCTATAGATAGATGCACCTATTAAGTTCCGCAACGTGTTACTTCATTGTATAAACATTAACTTTAATTAGCAAAAAAAAGATGTTCTAAATCAACTTTTAGTCTGCCAATTGTTGAAGCATAAGGCTAGTTGCCAAATCCAAAAAAGTTGCAGCAGACGTTTTCCCCAGTACAAGAGAAAAGCATACTAATGCTAGTTCGCAAAAAAATCTTTAACTAAAACACTTTTTACAGTTGCCAAGCACAATTTAGACTAATGTGTGCATGAGATTGACGAATTTTCCAAGGCAGACTGTTTCTGATATTTAAAATTTGATGCATAAAAGTTAATTAACAAATTTTTCACAGTATTTAAGAACAATTTTTTACAGTCTGCCTTTGAATAAATAACAACTTTTAAAATAAATATTTCATATTAAATTATTGATACTAATTCACGAATTTTTAAATATAGGCAGACGGAGTTAAACTTGTAAAAAACTTATAAGGGTTAACAATTTTTACAGTCTGCCATTTTTTTTCAAACAATATTTAGGTAATAAATAAACAAACTATTGAATGGCAGACAATTTGAAAAAAGGTATTTTAAAAAAGGGTTATTTATTTACGTCATTTGGGAAATAATTATTTTTATTTAAAAATCCGTACATAAAAATGTATTTTTAAACGTTTGTCCTCACACGCTCCTGATTGGTCGAGTTTATAACGACGTCACCTGTTGTTTCCTACTTGCGCCTACTTGTGATATATTAGCTTTCGAAACTGTTTTAATAAGATTTTCTTATATTATCCATTGTTTTTGTGTGATTTTTTTGCAATATTTTATATTCTGTCAAGTACTTTTACCATGACAACTATTTTGAAAAAGCAAATGGCAGAAACCTGCGGAGGTTGGGTTCGATTCCACTCCATACCTTTACTTTTTACTTCGTTTTAGATGTTATACAAAAATAATTTGTTAAAAATGAATTTGCAAAAAAAATTGATGTTAAAAATAAATTTCCCAGAATCCAATTAAAATGTGCGTGAATTTAAAATTCACAAAAAACCTCCGTATTTTTTCCCAAAACTATTATTAATAAATTTAATTACACAGAAAAAGCCGGGGTTGACCGGGGGGCCCAAATGCGTTAGGACGCCATGGTCAGGTGATGAAAAATTAACTGAGGTCAGGTAGGGTTATGGCCTCATGATGCATGCAAAAACATCGTAGTGCACCCAACTTTACCTGACCCATCAATCTACGTTTCCTGCCTACCCCCGATTCTATAATATTCAAAGTTTCAATTAACGTAGATGTTCCATCATAAATCGTCTGCCATTCAATGGTTTTTTTTATTTACCAACTAAACATTGTTGGGATTAAAATGGAAAATGTAAAATCGTTAAAGATCTAACTTTTATTTTGCAAATTAAAAATAGTTTTGCAGTTATATGTATACATCGTATTAGGCTGCCATTTGTTTTATTCAATATTGTGAACTGTTGGGGTTTTTATTTTAAAAAAACAAAAACTTAAAAATTATTTTTGAAATACTGTAAAAAATTTATTGAAATAACTTTTTATGTATCAATTTTTTTAAAAAACGGAAACAGTCTGCCTTGGAAAAAATTTGTCAAAACTCATGCACCAATTTGTCTAAATTTTAAAAGGGAAAGGAATTTGTGAGTGTTTAGAAATTACGATTATTTTAGAAACTGGCATTAGTATGTGCTCTTTTTTTTGGAAAACCTCTGCCTGCAACTTTTTGTGGTTTTGGGAATCTGTTATGCTTCCAATTGGCAGACTTTTAAAAAATTGGTTTGGGAAGCATCTTTCCAATTAAGTTAATGTTTATATATGAGTCACGTTGCAGAACAATAGGTGCATCTATCTATAACTTTGGTATAAATATCACCCGTATCAAAAGGGGGCCTGTAAAAAATCGGGCTCTTTTCTGCCGCAGCCTCGGTCTATAATGGGTGACACTGGAAATCGTTTTGTTTAAATAAATTTAAATACTGGAGCGTAATTTAATATTTTTTCAATATGATGAATTACTAAATAAGTCTTCTTAAAATGAACCCACTAAATCAAATTTTTACTTATTTATTTTTCCAGGATACAGTTGACACAATAATAGCAATTTTTAACACCCTGTATGATAAAGGCTCAACAAATATTACTTTTGGGTAGCTTTATAAACTAAAGAAGGTATATTTGATTAACATCGATAAAATTAACGTTTGGGAAATAAAATATGATTGGTAAATTTTACATTATACAGGGTCTTTTCTAATTGTACATAATATTGAAAGCAATTTTTGGGGCATTCAAAAACTTTATATAACATATTCCTAACTCTTAACTTGAGCTACAGGGTGGTAAAATTTTCAAAATATCATTTTTATCTTTAACAAAACTTTAGATATTTTTTAAAGAAATTTGGCATAAATGTACCATGTATCAAAAGATTTTTATATACCACATTTTTAATTTCCACCAGTGGATTGTACAGGTTTGCCCGCCTATTTTGGCAAATAAAAAAATGTGGTACTCTAAAAATATTTCTTGGTACATAGTACATGTATGCCAAATTTCATTAAAATATCTAAAGTGGTATTACAGATATTAATAACGAATGATTTATTTTTAAAAAATTTTCCACCCTTTACCTCAAAAGTTAAGACGTTTAGGACATACGTTCATATGAAGTTTTCTTCTTAAAATGGACCCAAAAATTGCCTCCTTAAATATTGACGGACAATTAGAAAACACCCTGTATAATGTAAAAAAATACCAAACATGTTTTATTTCTTGTAATTTTTTTTATCGATGTCCATCAAGAATACCTTTTTTTTAGTTTAGTTTATTTTTGAGCCTTTATCATATAGGGTGTTAAAAAATTCATATTATTGTGTCAGAGCTAGTCCGTCCCTGGCAAGCCAAATGATTTAAGGGGTTTTCTTTTAAGGAGACTATATATATATATATATATATATATATATATATATATATATATATATATATATATATATATATATATATATATATATATATATATATATATATATATATATATATATATATATATATATATATATATATATATTATTATATATATATATTAAAAATATATATACAGGTTTGTGTTTAATAACGATAAATTCAATAAAGGAGGTATTTCTTTTCAATAATCCTTGGACACCGATTTTATTTTGGATCGGATTTTTTTGACATCGTGAAAAAGGGGTTCGCAGAAACGACGGGAAAAATTTTTTAAGGGAAACCCCCCTTATATTTTAGCACTTTTGGATTCCTAATTCTGGACATGTTTTATTATAATGTCATACCTATCTTTCTTTTTTACGAAATAATTACTTTTATATATTATAATCTGTTTCAACAAAAAAAGTTAAAAATTTACATTCCACTTTTTTGAAATTTATTTTATCAAATGCTGGAGGGGCCCGCCATTAACAGCTCTGCAGCACCCCAGGCGATCGTTAAATTCTTGCTGTACATTTTCAACTGTGTCTGGAAATATTCCTAATTGCATTCGATGCGATTTTTGGGGATATCACGTGTGTGGCTTATCTTTTTATACTTGTTTTTTTGACAAAACCCCCAAAGAAAGTAGTCCAATGGTTTAAAAGGTCGGTGACCCAAAGTGGCCCTCTATTGATCAACGTCTCCTATCCACCGATTGGCGGGAAATTTTTTTAAATAATTGACACTTTTTTTCAAGTCTATGTCAAAATTCACAAGAGGGGGTGTATAGGTAATCGAAATGACTGGTTATAAATGGTTTTATCTGATTTGAGATGCCCTTAATGCCACTTCAGCATTTGTAAAATAAATTTCAAATATTGGAATGTAATTAATCAATTTATGTTTATTATTTAAACGTAATTTTCTTAGTAATAGTTGACATTTGGGATATAACATTATACATAAAAGATATCCAGAATTTCCGGAAAATCCGAAAATCAAAATATACAGGTTCCATAAGAAAAAAACTTTTTCAAACCTGTTGACTTTGCATATTGTTTTTGTCAACTCTTTTTTATATATAAATATATATATATATATATATATATATATATATTTTATATATATATATATATATATATATATATATATATATATATTTAACCGTTGCCAATGTTTCAAGTAAGTTTATTTTTATTTTTTTATAATTTTTAAAAAAAATCATTTTATTATAGTACTTAAAAAAAAAATGAATTTTATAAAATTAAACCATTTTTTGTCTTTTTATGTTTTTTGTTACTATTATTGGGGAACAGACTAGTTCCATAATCTAAAGTATAATTTTTTAAAAAAATATATAAATATTTTTAACATAGAGTCGTTTAAAATGAAATCCATTAAAGAGGAGGATAACTTGAAAGAAATAATCTTTTCAACTTTACATTTTTATTTTAAGTTTTATTTTAAAAAGAACTCGACTGTTTCGCAACACTGGTAGATATTACTGATAGGAAGAAACCTAGTTATTATATTTACCTAATAATAAAACAGATTCAATAACGAGAAGAATTTAAGTCTAATTGATTTATTTAAAGAATATTTGAATTTTTGACTTGTTTATTTCCATGGATTCTATCAAATTTAATTTTACACTTTTGTTTTTTCAATATGTAGAATGTCATAGTTAAAATTAAATGAATGTTGTTCTTCTATTAAATGGTTGGAGTAATTAGAATCTTTTCTTTTAACAAAACTAGAATAATGTTCATTAACTTGCGTTTATCAATTCTACCCACGTTTGTCCTATGAAATCTTTGGACCAGTCATTACGACTTTCAGTTATAAACACCCGATTTCTCCTTTATTGGTTTTAGTTTTATTGTTTTAATATACTTCTAAATTATTAACGGATTTAAAGGCAACATTAATGTTTAAGTGTTTTAAAAAGTACCTATTTTACTACTAATATGACTAAGTATGTAATCCTTTTGTAATTATTTTGGTTCTTTTATGGTGGGATAAACTAGATTTATTGCTTTTTATATAATTTTGTTTAACATTTTCTTGAGGTATTTTGATCTATCCATTATTTACGGCGATTTGTTTAATTATATTTAATTCTTTTTGAAAGTTAACTTTATTTAAGGAGGTAATGTTATTAATCGATGAATCCATACTGAAAAGGCTAATTTTTTGTGTATTAGATAAGCACAAGTGTATGAATAAGTAATATCAGTATCGATAAATTTTAGAGCATAATATTAATATTGCCTTTAAATCCATTAATAATTTAGGGAAATATATTAAAACAATAAAACTAAAACCAATAAAGAAAGAAATCAGGTGTTATAAATTGAAATGTAATGACTGTCAAGGAATTTACATACAGGACAAACGGAGTAGGAATTTCGATAAACGTGTTAATGAACATTATTCTAGTTTTTGCTAAAGAAAGATTCTAATTACTCAACCATTTAATGAAGAACAACATTCATTAATTTTAACTATGACATTCTACATGTGAAAACAAAGAAATTAACAAATTAAATTTGCAGAATCCATGAAATAAACAAGAGCTCAAAGTTCCAATATTCTTTTTAAACAATCAATTAGACTTAAATTCTTACTCCGTTATTGAATCTATTTTATTAATGAAACAAATATAATAATTAGGTTTTTCCTATTATGAAATATCTACCTGCTTATTTGTGTACATATTGGTTGTAAGTTTTAGTTTATAAACAATACCAGTCTCTTAAACTCCTTTGGCAAACAATGATGTTGAAACATATCGATTTTCTTTTACCTGTATAAATAAAACTTAAAAATAAAAAATTATGGAAGTTTGAAAGTATTATTTCTTTTCTAAGTTATCACTCCTCTATAAATATTTTTATTCTGGAGAAAAGCCAAATAATTTTTCTTTTAATTTGCTATTCCCAGAAACCAAAATAAACTATAAAAAATTAATGCCGATGTTTTACAATTACACAGGAGGTTTGTAAGGTATTCATTGAGAAACATGCATTATTCCCATTCATTAAAACGTTTCTGTCAGTACATAGTTGTGAGGGATATATATATAAAAACTAAGGTTACAATTATTTTATTAAAAAATCAAATATAAATAAATTTGAGAAGCTTTTTTAAGATTAATAAATTAAAAAAAAAGTATGGAGCAGAATCGAACCCGGAACCTTCGGGTTAGAAGTCTAACGCTACCATTTAGCCACATAAACACCTACAAAAGTAAACAAATTATCATTTATGTTCACGAAACTGCGCCAAACTAACTTAACATTTATAACCTATAAAAGTTCTTGCTTGCTGTGTTCATCATTATTTCACTTTCTTATAATATAATTTCAATTAACACTAAAGTGTTATTATACTTTGCTGTTTTCACAAATTTTACCTCCGAAGCATAAAAGTCGGAATTATTTTTGTAAAATAATCCCACCATGATTGCGTCGACTTGGGGCAGGTTTCTGCTGTCTGCTTTTACAAAATCATTGCCCATGGTTAAAGTGCAAGGCAGAATTTGTAAATTTGCAAAATCACCCTGTAAAAAAATGGATAATATAGAAAAATCAATTAACAAAGTTTCAGCTAATACTCTCACAGAAGTAGGCTGAAGTGGAGCAGGCAAGGGTTTTACAGGCAAGGTGACGTCATCATAAACTCGACCAATCAGGAGCGTTTTGTGTCACATGACAAACGTTTAAAAAATACATTTTTATATACGGATTTTTAAATAAATTAATTATTTTTAACTTACGTTAATAAATAACCATGTTCAAACTCTTAATTTATAGTGATAACAGTAGTTGACACTTTATTTTTCGCTTTCTCAAATAGTCTATTTTTTATTTAAATCGGTTAAAACTCACCAAATAGCGACGCAAACAGTATTTTCCTACACACCTGATGAACATTAAATAATACATAATTCTTTACAGAGAACAGTACCGAAGAAAATTCTTCGGAGGATAACGAAGAAAATGTCTTGTCAACAAATAAATTTGCCGCCTTAGGCAATCAAGACTAAACCCACTAAAGTTTTTTTATAGAGGGTAATGCTTAGAAAGAAATAATGCACTGAAACTTCCACAATTTTTATTTTAAGTTTTATTTATGAAAGAGAAGCTCGACATGTTTATAACACTATTTTGCTTCATCAAGGAGTTTAAGTTTTTAGTTTAAAATTTACCAATTTTTATCTGCTCATTACAAATAAAAGAAGTATTTAAATACTGTTTTTCTTACGGCCGAGTGATGATCGGCGTTGTTAAATTTAGCAATGGACTTAGCAATTGTTAAAAGTTAACAACAGTTTAGAATGTTTAACAAAACGTCATTATCATTTGTTATTCAATGATTTTGAAAGTAGGCAACCTGTTAAAGATCTGACATTTTGTTAAACATTCCCTAGGCTCATTGTTAAATTTTAACAATTTGCTAAGTTGACAACAGTCGTATAAAAACGCGGATCCTGATTTTTACACCTTTTTGTTGGATATCTGGTTTACAAACGTTTCTGGTAACTCTTCAACGTAACGTAATAAGTGACAGCTATTTTGGCAACACAACTGTCTGTCAACTAACATCTCGTCGGAATACAAAACTAAACTGGCCCGTGCCCAGACTTTCCTCATGCTTTTTACAGTAAAGTGGAAAAGACTAGAAAGTCTGGAAGAATCTAGAATTAGCTGGAAGGGTATTTTACTACAGGATATGAAAGTGAAATGGATGCATCTTCGGCGCTCTCAGGATAATCCGCAATGACCGTCAAGAAAGGGAAAAACTAAGGTAACCTATTTTCGATAGATTATTAACCTAAATAAAAATAATTCTATCCTTTAACATTTCTAATAACTAGAAACGCCTTTAAAGTCATGGCAATACTTGAATTTTGAGTTCCAGTAAATCTCGAATTTTGGTACTTTTGACCCATGAAAAATATAGAATAAGAAGAAATAAAATATAAAAAATATTTATTTTCATTTTCTCGTAACTCATTCTACGCCTTTAAAAGTTTACCTTAAGTTCGTTTACATTTTTGCGCCTAAACTCATTTTCCCTATTTATTTTTTTAACTAATAAGCCCCAAACATTTTCCATAACATTTAAATCTGGACTACGTGCCGGCCACGGTAAAACCCTGATACGCTGCTCTTTCATCCATTCATCGACTTGCCGGGCCGTATGAACGGGACACTTATCTTGCTGAAAGATTAAATTTCTGTCCGGAAATCGATCCAGTACATGAGGAAGCATGATATTCTGTAGTAGATTTATATATACCCCCGCATTGAATCTTCCTTCGATTAAATAACATACACCAAGTCTTTGTGCACTCAGCCACCCCCAAACATTTACCGAAAATCGCCCACTACTTTTGTCCTTTTGGGTATATGTTCCATCAAATCGTGTTCCTTGAGGCCTGTATATTAACACATTTATTCAGTATAAAAATTTTTACAAAGTTTACAAAAAAAAAAGTTTACAGAAAAAATAAATGTCAAATTATAATAACAGTAAAATGGACGCTTACAAGTAGAAGTTGTAAATTACAGTAAATAAAAAGAAACATACACTGAATAAACTTTTTGGGTTTAAGTCCCCATGACTATCAGAAATAAAATAACATATATAAAATAAAAAGAAAAGTCAATAACACATAATATGGACGGGCGAACAACGTTGATGATGGAAAGGAGCGAGTAAAATAAAGAGCTACCACCCCTGAGAACTCCAGTAACCAGACATGAGACTAGTCCCCGTGGCAGGTCGAGGGCGGGCGAGGCTGGTCGTGGTGGCACCGGGTACCTCGGGCCCCAATGGCAAGGCCGGACACATGGATGGGCTCGTCGGGATACAGGGTCCGGATTGTGAGAGGAACTCGGGAGAGTAGGTGGCGACCTTGTTGTCGGCATGGTCCTGCAGAGGTCGTGGGGTTTCCCAGCACACACGAGGTCCACAATGTTGGTGTGGCCGTTCCCTCGAATGATGAGGTCCGGCTTGTGGAGGCGACCATTGGTATCACGCACGGAGGGTTCGACTTGGACGTCTAACCCTTTGTTCCGGATGACTTAGCGAAGACATTGACTGCATGATCATGTCTCCGGATTCTCTCAAAGTGGGTGACTGGGCATCGTTGTAAGATGTGGGAGAGGTCTCTACACGTTCACATCCGGCTCGGCAACTTCTGGCTTCTTGAGGCAAGCGAACATTATGCAAGCCTCCGATGGTCGGGAGAGTGTTAGTTCGAAGCTGCATCGCCTGGACGTAGTCCTTGCCATTCCATGACGGGGCGGGTCTCTGATCCATCGGTGGGTTCCGGCGTGGCCAGAGTGATCTGCCAATCCGGCGCCGCTGACGGAGCTGTTGATCTTCAAGCGCCAAAATGAGGCCTGCGCATTTCCTCTCCCAAAAGGGCGGGTGAGGCCGGCGAGGCGCGTCTGAAGTTGTAGAACATATTCAGAGTTGAGATAGGCTGCTAGCTTCTCATCAGCAGTACGACGGAGCCGGTCTAGTCTTCCCAAGATGATGTCGGGGATCCTGGCACGAAAACAGAAAATCCCCAAACCGCCAGACTTAAGCTGAGCATAAAGCAGCGAATTGGGGTCTGAATTGGCAAATGTAGGAAGGTTTTGATTGATCGCCGGATAGCCCCGTCGGCGGATTTCCCTAAGGAAGCTTGGCAGGCTCTAGGATTTTGATAGGCTAATAAAATTTTGGGAGGAGTAGTCCTTCAGAAGTACCAAGTTTTTGATGAGGTTTTTTAGGGGGCCCTTAGCAGGTTGTTAAGGGCAGATTGCAGGCCTCGGTGGAAGGAGGTCAGTCCCCATGAAACCGTGAGATTCTCTCCTAGCACGACCCGAAACTTTTTTTCATCGGTAAATATTATATTTTCCCAAAAAATCGAAGGCTCTAAGTAAAATTGTAGAGCAAATCCAATGCGTTGTTCTTTATTTTTATTTGTAAAAAAGATTTTAAAGCTTTTCCGCCACATCCCTTTCTGGCAACCTCTTTGCTCATTATAATGAATAATTAATACTTTTTGATCCAAAGTTAAGTTTGGCATTTTAAAAAATCTTTTTAGATATTGACAACGGACACCTGTTTCCTTATTAGGTTTTTTAACAGGTATTTATATGCAGTAGAATAGTAGAAGGTGGTATAAGACTATTTTACAAAAAGGAAAAAGAATTGCCCAAGATTTAATGGCCGTTACTGTACATATTTCTTTATCTGAAAATAAATGTTGCATTTTTAATTCTTCAAGAAGTTAAAAATTATCATTGCTTCCTATTTTTTTTTCCAAAAAAATCATCAGCGTTTTTAATGGGGTTGATTCCATATCTGTCGTAGGTAGCTGAATTTTAAATGACGTACTCGGTCTTAATGCCGAGTGCGCAACCAAAAATGTCGGCCCATTTTCAGCGTTAAATAAAAATTATAAATAATAGAGATAGAACTCCGGGTATTGGGACTTTTTTATCGGAAATTTCCTCCTTTTCAAGGATCTTTTTTGCAATGTCCGCTATCTCTTATGGTTTTTCAGTTATCATCAAAAATCAAAATGGCTTTCTTTATTTCGTTTTTTGTTAATAACAATTGCAAAATTTATTGGCAGAAAAACTCCTTTCTCAGATGTGCATTTCGCATTAAATGAGCTATCGCTCATATTTTTCGAAGCCTTCTAACTATTTTTCGCAGGAAACACACTTTGAGACTAGCTTTTTGTTGCTATTAAAATAAACTGAGCATTGCAATTTAAAGAATAACAGCCCAACTGATTATATTTATTTATTTTTTATTGCAGTCTATTATGAAAAGCGTTTTTTCTTCTTTGGATCTGGAATAAAGTCGTCTGAAATCAGATTGGCTTGGACAATTTCTTCACTTTGCTTCTTAATGTCGAACCTTGAGAGAATGTGTGGGTCTAGATAAACCGTCTCAATCAGCGCTAAAAGAAATAAAATATTTTAATAGAAAAAAAGGAACTATCCAAAATAGTTGCTAAATAAATAACCGCAATACTTTGTAAAACCCCCTTGTCCTAGCAAGATACCTATGACTTTTAAATCTCCAAAAATATCCCACTGATACTGTTCATATTTAACACGATTTGGATATGATGATTTCGACGATCACCCGAAAGTATTTTGATTGGTCAGAACATTGTGGCCCACATGTTCTGACCAATCAAAATACTTTCGGATGATCGGATCGTCGGAAATCGGATGCATGAGACTCCTGCTTTAATGTGGTTGCTAAGTTATCATAGTTTTCTTTCATTGTCACTGAATGGGCTAAGGCAGGGGTCTCCAAACTTTCCAGCCTTAGGGCCATACTGATTACTCCAGTAAGTTCCGAGGGCCAAAACCATATTATCATTGTTGCCGGTGGTAAGAAGTGAAATAGTCCACTGATGAAAAAAAGTCCGAAAAGTACACAACGTTTAAAAAGGCTGCAAATCGGACTAAAGTCCGCAAAACGGCAACACTGCATATTATTAATTTTCCTGTCATTATCTGTAATTTCTAGATTAGTCGTAGAGTACGAGCCATGAGGAGTAACGTGACACGACATCTGGTGGACACAAGCGGAAATAGGTAGTACCTTCTATCGCTAACAGATGGCGCTAATAGCACGTACAGAATAATCTCGTTGGTTCGAGAAAGTTCTGGTGTCTTCCACTCACTTCTAGATGGCAGTAATTGGAATATATAAGAAGGCTAGTGGCGCAACCACAAGTCAGTTCCTATGACACTTGTTAAATAAAATATTGCATACCTCCTTAAAACGTGTTTGTGCGTGTTTAAGTTTAAGACATCTTTATAACAGTATTTTGATTTGAATTGTTGCTTTTGTGTGTGAATTAGTAGTATGGAAAAGAAGCGAAAAATTGATAGTGAATGCAGAAAATTCAAAGATCAGTGGAACATTCAGTATTTCGTAATTGAGTCCAGTAACAAGGCGCTATGTTTGATTTGCAATGAAAGCATAGCCGTTCTCAAAGAATATAACATTAAACGTCATTATGAAACAAAACATTTTCAAAATTACTCAAAATATACAGGAAGTTTGCGGACAGAAAAATTCGAAGCTATGCAGCGCGGATTGAATCGCAGCAATCTTCATTTACAAAACTCAAAACTGAACAAGAGGCTGCAACTCGTGCCAGCTTTCGTGTGGCTCTTGAAATTGCAAAACGTGGAAAACCATTCACCGATGGAGAAATGATCAAAGAATGCATAATTGCAGTAGCCGAAGAAATGTGCCCTGAAAAGGTAAATTTATTAAAAATTGTCAGTATGTCAGCAAACACTGTGGCTCGAAGGGTAGAAAACATCGCTGAAAATATATCCTCTCAACTGTTCGACAAAAATGGACATTTCGAGTGGTTTTCTTTGACCTTGGATGAGTCAACGGATGTGTCAGATACTGCTCAGGTGTTGATTTATATTCGAGGAGTAGATAAAAGCTATGAAGTGCACGAAGAACTTCTTGATATGTATAGTATTCATGGCACAACTACTGGTACAGATATTTTTAAAGGAGTTGAAATGGCCATTAATCAAAAGAATCTTCGATGGAAAAACTTGAAATGTATTACAACTGATGGAGGCAAAAACATGAGTGGGAAAGATAAAGGAGTGGTCGCCCTTGTGTCAAAGGCTGTAGAAAATGACGGTGGTTCAAAACCATTAGTCTTACATTGTATCATTCATCAACAGTCTTTGACCGGAAAATGTTTGGATATGTCTGACGTTCTGAAACCAGTCATATCAACTGTTAATTTTATCAGATCTTTTGGGCTGAATCACCGACAATTCCGACAATTTATTGAAGAGATTGGAGAAACTGACTTACCTTAAAATACTGCCGTACGCTGGCTTAGTTGTGGGAAAGTCCTTCAGCGCTTTTTTGAACTTCGAGCAGTGATCGAAATTTTTTTGAATGAAAAGCATCGTCCTCTTACTGAATTACAAAACAACTCATGGCTGTGAAAGTTAGCATTCTATGTTGATTTGACAAAACATGTGAACGAACTGAATTTGGGATTGCAAGGAGAAAACCAGCATCTTCCTGATTTATACACTAATCAAATCATTCCGGAAGAAATTGAGACTGTTTCAATCACAACTACGAAGTAAATGTTTTTCACATTTTAAAACATGTGAAATATTCAGCCACACTACTGAGACTGAGTTTCCTATCGATTTTGCAATCGAAACTTTGAGTGCTTTGAAGATAAATTTTGATACTCGTTTCTCGGACTTTGATGCCATTGCGAATCAAATTAAGATTTTTCAGAATCCTTTTGATACTGACATTGAAACCCTAGCCCTGGAACTTCAAATGGAAATGATTGATCTACAATGCAGTGATATAATTAAGAACAAATATCAAAACTCATCTTTGTTGGAATTTTATAAGAGTCTTTCCACTGACACAATTTGATAATTTGCATAAATTTGCTCGTGGTCTGTTTTCTGTTTTGGTACTACTTATTTGTGTGAGAAAACCTTCTCCAAAATGAAGTACACATAAAATGTTTACAGATCGAAATTAACTGATGAGCATCTTAATCTCTTTTAATAATTGGTACAAGTAAAATTAGTCCACAACTACAAACTATTGTCAGTGGAAAATCTCAATTACATAAATCTCATTAGTATTTTATATGTCATTATGTTTGTTATAAGTTATGTGATTATTTAAAATGTATAAAATGTTAGTTGATTCATTTCAATAATTTGTTAGTTATTATATACTGAAGTTAAATTTTCTGCATATTATACATGTCTTTACTCATTACAATTCTGTGTTTCTTTATCCAACTTATCACAAAAACAATAACAATAAGCCTACAAGAATGTTATGAGTTAGCGGAGTTAGCCCATGACCATATCAATGTAGATGTCATATTAATAATTATTCAACCTAAAATTAGAATACTTCAGTAAACTAAATTTAATTTGCTATAAAAATTATTTGTTCTCTAAAAGGAGTTTTCAAGTATGCTAGCTCTCCGCGGGCCGGACAAAATCTGTCCGCGGGCCGGATGTGGCCCTCGGGTCGTAGTTTGGAGACCCTGGGCTAAGGGATAGTTTTGTGTTTTCATTGTGAAGCAGGACTGCTTTTAGGCTGTATTTCGACGAATTTATGAAAAAACGCCACTTGCTAGGATCATGTTTCATATTAGGTTTATTTATTAAGCCATCAATATCACAACAGACAGATAGCGACCTTTCCAAACTTGATAATGTTATATTCCTTTTTCGGTAAAGTGAAACACTTGCTTTTTTATCTAACAAGTTCCACTGTTAAAGTCTGGAACCAAGAAGTTTCGATTTTTGTTTTGATAATCCTACGTCACGTACCAAGTCATTTAATTCATTCTGAATTAGTGAGGTTTACTGGTAGATGGTAAAAACGTTGGGTCACAATTGGTGTTCTTAGGAAGTTGTGGCTAAGATTCTGATGAAGAATTAGAATCACTGGGAAACACGATGTCCAGGTTTAAAGGCGCTATCGGTACCGGTAGTTTCTGGCAATGAGGAACTGGCCTTAGCCAAGGAAGTTTAACGGTGTATGGAAGCCCAATGCTTTAATGGCCCGCCGATTCTGCGCAATAACAAAATTTCACGAAATATTTAATGTGTTGCCTACTTACACACTGATAAATCAGTGTGAAGTTAGCCAACACATTATAATTTTATGAGAGCCGGAGTACCGTTTTTTGGATTGATAAAAACCTTCTTATTTTAGTGATTAGTGTTTATTAAATTGTGACTTAATTTTGTGTTTATTGTTTGTTACTTATAATATCGTAACAAAATGACTAGATGTTGTATAGTTTTGTCTTGCAAATCCAAGGGTAACATACCCGTATTTTTTATATTTAAATTAGGTGCTTCTTATAAGACGTAACGTTAGGTAATCGAATAAATAATAATATATCAATTATGAATAATAGAAAATGAAAATTTCATAGGAAATATTATTGAGAAAAGTAAGGCAATCTTAACTATCTTTTAGATGATTTCCACAATGTTTGTGTATTTCTGTGGATTATTAAAAAGAAATAAGGTTTACATTTAGATACTTTTTTTCATTTAATAATTTAGTACACTCTTTTAAAGGATCAAAATTATTGATTACTGGGCAGACCAGGCAAATTTTAATATATACAGGTCCCTCTAATTGAATGAAAGGAAGTACAATTTTGGTACGGTTTTTTGGGGCGCTGATTACAAATCTAAAAAAAATTCGGCAATGTTTCGTTTTCGAGATATTCATCATCAAAATTGAAAATCAAACTAACCTTATTTACACTATTCCTCCTTTTTTCCACAAAATTCTTGATTTTTACACTAAATTGGCACACAATATTTCACAAACACCTTTTAAAAACTTTTTTTATGTTTATTTTACACCTTTTTTACACTTTTATTTTTTAAGCAAATATGGCTGCTGCCTTTGAACTTAAAAGTTCGCAATTTAATGGAAAAAGATGTAAAATAAATAAAAATACAAGGTTTTAAAGGTGTTTATAAAATATCGTGTGCCACTTTAGTGTAAAAATCAAGAATTGTGTACAAAAGAAGGGAGAATATAGTGAAAATGAGGTTAGTTTAATTTTCAACTTTGATGATGAAGATCTCGGAAACGAAACGTTGCGAAAAGATATTTTTTCAGATTTGTAATCAGCGCCCCAAAAAACCCCTGTATACCAAATTTGATCAAAATCGGAGAGAAGGCAACTTTCGAGACAATATCATTTGTTTAAAAATAAATTAGATTTTTGGTTTCTTAATCTTGCACTATCAACTTTTTAAGCTCGACATACTGTACACACATAATATTTAACGGATACTGTTACAATGGATACTCAGGTGCCAAAGGTTACTAAACATTTTTAACCACTGTTATTCTGTCTCATGAATGTTTGTTATTAGTGAAAAGTATATGCCTAAAAAGCAGTTATAAAAATTTTCACTTTTTAATGTACAACCAGAATCTTAGGATTAGATTAAACTCATTTACACTATCTTGCCCTTCTTTTATCACAAAATTGGTGTACATAATACTATCATACAATGTTTGAAATTTATTTTAAAAAATCGTGTTTTTATTTATTTACAAAGATTTTTGGTAAAAATACAAAACTTCCAAAAATATCGACCATTTAAATAGGAGGCAGTAAAGTGGCGCCATCTATTCTTTCCATATTATATCAGATGATATAAAATCTAATATTACACAATAATTTTAAATATTCTATAGTAGTATCCTATTGATATTTGATGATGTCAATTTTATAGATAGTAACAAAGAATTATGGAAATCCGGCCCTGACCTACTATTCATTGCGCAAATTCCGCGGGGCCAACCCCCTTATTCCCGCTGCCCTGCACGCCTGGACAATTTTGTTCTACATTATTGGGCTTCCATACACCTTTAAACTTCCTTGGCCTTAGCGCAGAAGGCAAATTTGGATTCTCTATTTTGTTTCTATGCTTTTTGAAATCCCTTCTGTTTTGGTGATGCAAAAGTAGCAATCACTAACATGGTCAGTAGGTTCTTTTCACACCATAGGAACAGCAAGCGGCATAGAATTTTTGTTGCGATACATCCACTGCATTAAACTTACGTGCCAATTTACACAACAAACATGAGAAGCCCAACTTTTATCTTGATCCCCAATTTGGTACTTAAAATATAAAAAATAGCCTTTTTTGACTTCCTCAGATAAAGATCTAGCTTGGGACTTTATAATAAATCGTCCACATATATATAAAAAAAACTTATCGACGTTTCGAACTTGCCATTTTATATCAAAATCGATTTAAACACTTGACTGTACTGTGAACCAGACAGAAACCAACTAAACTGCAGAAAACAATAAAACTCTTACAATACTGTGAAAATAACCCCTCTGCTGTCTTCTTGTAGTTTCCTGTCCTAAGGCAGGTAAAAATGATTTCAAAGATCGCATTATATAAAAGAGAAGCAGGTACTTGAAAATGCGACGTGCTAGGCCATTTCTGGAAAGAAGTGTTTTAAGAACTTTCTAAATGAAACGCAAAATAAGCATTTTTATCGATGTTACAAAAATTCGACTTGTGTTATTTATGTTTTTACCACGCTATATTTTTATCATCACAACTGACTTTCGACAATCACCTAATAACTTTTTTTATTATATGTATTATTGACTTTGGATGTTTTTTTTCAGGGCTAATTGCGTGTCCAAATACTTTTGAGCTCGCAAATAATTTCTTTCCTTTGATGGCACGTAATGGACACAAACAAGTTGAAACCTGACGCGTTTAAATGATTGCAGTAAGACTTCTCCTCACTATATTCAAGATTCTTTATAATACAGTTTTATTTAAAAAAAAATCATATCAAATTTTATGTTGTCAAAATATTATTGAGCGCTACTGTATATATACTTACATTCCTCGCTAATTGCTTTAAAAACTTTATCCGTTTTCGTCGATTCGTGCATTAACTGTTCGAATGCCTTATAACCTTCCTCTCGTTCGTTGTGTTTTAAGAGATCCTTAGAGTTCTGAGCCAGTTTTGTAAACTTTTTCACAAGTTCCGGAATAATTTTTGTGCCTAAAAATAATTTATAATAATAATATTATATTTTTTTTCTATAACTATTTAATGTTGATATTGACTTATAGTCCGAGAGCTGGTGTACAATTTTGAGTAGATTCTAAGAAATCTGCTGTTGCTCTAATCCATATTAATTATATATATATATATATATATATATATATATATATATATATATATATATATATATATATATATATATATATATATATATATATATATACACATTATTATTTAATTGATGGCTAAAAATGCAGGATGTGATTCTTCAACTCATTTTAGGATCAAAAGTCCATATAAACAGATATGCGCAAGGAGCTCATTTTTGAGATACAGGGTGTTAAAGTTTTTTAAAAAAATCGGGTTTTTATTAATTTCTCAAATACTCTTTTGCCGATTTTGTCGAAACTTGGCAGTGTTATTTTTAGTGACAAGGGTCTAATTTAACCTTAATTAGATTAAAATTATTAAATCCAGTGACGTGCTGGGAGACACCTTAGCGAATATTATTGGCAAAAAAATTGTATGCCACTGACTTTTTTCCCATTTTGATATTTTTCTTGGATTAAGCGACTAAAAATACAACTTTTTTATCGCTTGACCCAGTGACGTAGCGTAAAAAAATAAGGGGAAATACTCATCGCGACAATGCCTTTTTGTGCAATCTAGGGCAATAAAATTATTTTTTTCTCGAAAATGAAGCAAGATAAGATAAAAAATCAGAAGTGAAAAGTCAGAACACATGTTCCTAAATATGTCCAGTCATTTTTAGCCCTATAAGGTAATTATTTTTTATGTTTTGGACTGATAAATGTGGGTCAAATCTTGTTTTTTGTACGACATTTTCAGTTTTTGGCCAGTAGGGTGAAAAGTATTTATTTTAAACAGCCAAACTTTGTAGCCTTTACTACGAGTAATTTTATTTAAATTTTTTCAATCTTTCATCTGTAAGGAGATTTGGCCGTTTAAAAGTGCATATTTTATGTTTGCAACGATCAATGTTTTTTTTTTCGGGTGAAATTATAAAAATATGGTCAATCAAATTGAAATTTGCCATCACCTGATATTTCGGAGATAACCCTAGCTATAAAATGGTTCATTGTACAGGGTGTCCCAAACTGGACGCGTTCTTATGGGAACAACCCTTATTTGAAGGGATAGAAAAAAATTGACCAAGGTGCCGGAGCTCAAAATAAAAAACTACTGGGCTAAAAAAATTTTTTGCTATCTCTTATCGTTTGGCCACTAGGGGCGTTTCTCGAATTTCGTCGTTTTTTAAATGCCCCAAATTTTTATTAATAAAGAAAATTTAAATTTTTGATAAAAATTTCTTAAGGCTTTTTTTTCTTAAATTCATTGCAATAACAGTTTTTTAAGGGGCTTTAGATTTTCGTGCCCCACCCCAAAATCTTTTTTTTTTATGACCATAATATTAAAGTTTTTTAAAAGCTGGTAAAATTTCCAAATTTTGATGTATCACTTGTTATGTTTATCTTAAAAACTATTAGCAGTATACGATTTAAAAATTAAAAAATCCCTACAGAAATAACATTGCCATGACTAAAAAATGACATAGGATACTAACATGTTATGATTAAAACAAAGATCTAAAGTTTTATGATAAGATTACTAATATTTAAATATATTAAATTAATAATTATCTAAAACAAAACGACAACAACAACAAACCAACAATTTAAAAAAAAAAACATAACTCTACCTAACCCTAATATAAAATTTTTTTGGGAATTTAATTAAGATAATAAATAAAAAAAATAAAATAAAATTATGTTAACAAATTTTAAATTGTCTCCCATTTTTAGCAAATTCTACATTTTTTTTTAACAGCATTAACTGCATTAATAAGTTCTATATTTTGAACCGGAAACGCACCTCGCAACGCCCTTTCAAATTTTTTCGGTATTAAAATTTTTTTTTTATAAAAGGCTCTAATTCTACCCCAAAAAAAAAAAATCAAAGGGGAGTCAGGGGGGACCTGGCACCATTGTATTTGCCTTTGATTTTCATCCAATTTTCACCAAACTGAAATTAAGGTAATTTTTTATTCCTTAAACGCGGGGGCACCACATGCTGGAAGAAGACTTGGGTACGATTTATGGGAATATCTTCCAAGAATGGTTCAATCTGGCCCCCAAAATTTCCCCAAAATTGTCTAGAATTCAGCGGTTCATCATAAATGTAGGTCCAATGAATTGTCCAAAAAAATTTCCCCCCACACATTGGAAAAATTTTTCCCTTGTTGTCTGTTTTGGACAGTCGCATGGAGTTTCTTGGGACCAAGTGAATCATTAAACAATTAAATATGCCCCCACACTAACGGCCCTCGTCAGACCAAATACAATTTAAAAAATTTTTCATTTTGTTTTTTATTTAAAAACCACCACAAAAAGATTTCTTCGATCAAAAACCCCGGGAAAAATGATGGTTTTTCGGGTTCGATGGCTTAAATTTGTTTTTTTTTTTTAAAAACCTGGGGTTTTTTTTGGGTATGCCTGTTTTGCTTCAAGTTTTCTTGTGGAAGTTACCATTTTTTCATATAAAGGCCCAATACGGTTAGAGTTTTTTTTTCTTTTTGTTTTGAATTTTTGATTTTAAAAATTTGCTCTGGGTTTGTTAAAAGAGCCAAAATTTTTTTAAAATTAGGGGAATCAGCAAATTATCCCCGGATGGGCCCCGCCGTTCGGGAATCTTTGAAAATTCAAATTTCTTGCCGCCTAAGCATTTTTGTTGCTTTCTTGTAACATTTAAGCATGTTGAACTTTTCAAAATTTTTACATTTTTTTAAAACTTTTCAAAAACCTTTTTAAAAACCCATTTAAATTACTTTTTTTTTTCTAAAAATACCAAAAAATTTAAAATATCGACCCCTGTCAATATTCTGAACTATTCAAAAGTTTAAATTTTTAAAACAAAAAACATATCGGCCCCCTTTTTTATGAACTTTAAAAATGTACTTTAATTAAAATGTTAGCATTCTTTTTTATTTTTTTAGCGGGAATGTTGATTTCGTAGGCAATTATTTTAATTTTTTAAACGTAATACTGCTAATGGTTTTTAAATAAACATAAAAGTGAAAATCAAAATTTAGGAAATTTTACCAGCTTTTTAAAAACTTATAAATATAAGGTGGTCCATAAAAAAATTTATTTTGGGGTGGGACGTCTAAACGCCCTTAAAAAAAACTGCCTATCCAATAAATTTACGAAAAAAAGCCTTAGAAAGTTTTTATCAAAATTTAAATTTTCTTTATTAATAAGAAAAATTTTGGGGCATTTAAAAATCGACGAAAATTAGCGCCCCTAGTGGGCCAAACGATAAGAGATAGCAAAGTTTTGTTAAATTTTTCATTAAATTTGAGCTCCCCGGCACCTTGGTTAATTTTTTTTTATCCCTTCAAATAAGGGTTGTTCCATAAGAACCGTCCCGTTTGGGACACCCTGTACTTTTTTTAATATTAGCAAAAAAAAAGACCAAAAATTCATTTTCTCACAATAACAAAAAATATTTCGTCTTTACTTTTTTTTTGGGGGGAGTTTTTCCCGGGTGAGGGGGGTTTAATCATTTCTTTTTAATGAAAAAATTCTTAGTTTTTCGGTTCTAAAACGAAAATTGCAACAAAAAAAAAAAATAATTTTTTTTTTTTTTTTGGAGTACTTTTTACCCCCGAGGGGGGAGGGCGAAGAATATCATAATAGTTAAATACGATAAAATATTTTTTAAAAAAATTTTTAAGAAAAAAAAGAATAATGTGAGGTCATGTTAAAACACGTATTTAGTTGAACTGATTAAATTGGTAAAACTTTGAATATAATAACTGAAATACCTTACCTTTGGGGAAATAATATGTATCTTAAAGCTTCTATATTCACTAACATCCGTTAAGTCGTAATGAAAATGTACTATATGGATGTTTCATGTTTTTTCTTTACTATGTCTTTAGGTTCGGGGAAAATTTGAATCGGACCCCTAGCTGAAAACAACTGAGCTCCATTCCATATTCCCTTTTTACATTACCCTACCATTCCAGTCACCCTTCCATAAAATTTCTACCTCCGTTGGTTTTTAATAAAAGGAAAAAATTTGCTTTTTACTTT
>JAHBCN010011760.1:28305-42670 GCA_019359885.1 Listronotus oregonensis
TTGTACAGGGTGTCCCAAACTGGACGCGTTCTTATGGGAACAACCCTTATTTGAAGGGATAGAAAAAATTGACCAAGGTGTCCGGAGCTCAAATTTAATAAGAAAACTACTGGGCTAACAAAACTTTGCTATCTCTTATCGTTTGGCCACTAGAGGGCGTTTCTCGAATTTCGTCGATTTTTTAAATGCCCCATAACTTTCTTATTAATAAAGATAATTAATTTTGATAAAAACTTTCTTAAGGCACTTTTTTCGTAGAATTCATTGCAATAAGCAGATTTTTTACAGGGCGTTTAGATTTTCGTGCACCACCCCAAAATCATTTTTTTATATGGACCACCCTATATATTATAAGATTTTTGAAAAGCTGGTAAAATTTCCTAAATTTTGATGTATCACTTGTTATGTTTATCTTAAAAACTATTAGCAGTATTACGATTTAAAAATTAAAATAATGTGCCTACAGAAATCAACATTGCCATGACTAATAAAATGACATAGGATACTAACATGTTATGATTAAAACAACAGATCTAAAGTTTTATGATAAGATTACTAATAGTTAATATATTAAATTAATAATTATCTAAAACACAAACGACAACAACAACAAACCAACAATATTAACAAAAAAACATAACTCTACCTAATCCTAATATAAAATTTTATGGAATTTAATTAACGATAATAAATAAACAAAAATAAAATAAAATTATGTTAACAAATTTTCAAATTGTCTCCCATTTTGTTGTACGCAAATTCTACATCTTTTTTTAACAGCATTAACTGCATTAATAAGTTCTATATTTTGAACTCGGTTAAACGCACCTCGCAACGCCCTTTCTAATTCTTTTCGGCTATTAAAATTATTGTTTTTATAAGTAAGGTCTCTAATTCTACCCCAAAGAAAAAAATCTAAGGGAGTCAGGTCCGGTGACCTGGCAGGCCATTGTATTTGCCTTTGATTTTTCATCCAATTTTCACCAAACTGAACATTAAGGTAATCTTTTATGGTCCTTGCACAATGCGCAGGGGCACCATCATGCTGGAAGAAGACTCTGGGTATCAGATTTATGGGAATATCTTCCAAGAATGGTTCAATCTGGTCCCTTAAAATATCCAAATATTGTCTAGAATTCAGCGGTTCATCATAAATGTAGGGTCCAATGAATTGTCCTCTAAAAATTCCCACCCACACATTGAAGCTAAATTTTCCTTGTTGTCTGTTTTGGACAGTCGCATGGGGAGTTTCTTGGGACCAAGTGTAATCATTAAACTAATTAAATATGCCCGCACTACTAATCGAAGCCTCGTCAGACCAAATACAATTTAGAGCAAAATTTGGTTCATTTTGTATTTTATTTAAAAACCACTCACAAAAACGAGTTCTTCGATCAAAATCCCCAGGGAGAAGATGATGGATTTTGCGGGTTCGATAAGGCTTAAATTTGTTTTTTTTTTTCAAAATCCTGTGGTTTTTGCTTCTGGATATGCCTGTCTCTGCTTCAAGTTTTCTTGTGGAAGTTGTACCATTATTTTCATATAAAGTGCCCAATACGGTTAGAGTTTTTACTTCATTTTCGTTTTGAATTTCTTGATTTTGAGCATAATTTGCTCTGGGTTTGTTAAAAGAGCCAAAATTTTGAAGATTATGGGCAAATCTAGCAAATACATCCCTGGATGGCTGCTGCCGTTCGGGATATCTTTGAAAATTCAAGTTTCTTGCCGCCTAAGCATTTTTGTTGCTTTCTATGTAACATTTAAGCATGTTGAACTTTTCAAAATTTTCATACATTTTTTAACACTTTTCAAAAACCTTTCTTAAAAACTTATTTAAATTACTTTTTTTCTACTAAAAATACCAAAATATTTAACAATATCAAGTACCACTGTCAATTCTGAACTATTCAAAAGCTGTTAAATTATTAAAACAAAAAATTCATATGCACGGCCTACTGCTTTTTTACGTAGCAACTTTAAATATGTGACTTTAATCATAACATGTTAGCATTCTTTGTCATTTTATTAGTCATGGCAATGTTGATTTCTGTAGGCACATTATTTTAATTTTTAAATCGTAATACTGCTAATGGTTTTTAAGATAAACATAACAAGTGATACATCAAAATTTAGGAAATTTTACCAGCTTTTCAAAAATCTTATAATATATAAGGTGGTCCATATAAAAAAATTGATTTTGGGGTGGTGCACGAAAATCTAAACGCCCTGTAAAAAATCTGCCTATCGCAATAAATTCTACGAAAAAAAGTGCCTTAAGAAAGTTTTTATCAAAATTAATTATCTTTATTAATAAGAAAGTTATGGGGCATTTAAAAAATCGACGAAATTCGAGAAACGCCCTCTAGTGGCCAAACGATAAGAGATAGCAAAGTTTTGTTAGCGCCAGTAGTTTTCTCATTAAATTTGAGCTCCGGACACCTTGGTTAATTTTTTTCTATCCCTTCAAATAAGGGTTGTTCCCATAAGAACGCGTCCAGTTTGGGACACCCTGTACATTTTGTTAATATTAGCAAAAAAAAAGTTACGACCAAAAATTCATTTTTCTCACAATAACAAAAAAATATTTCGTCTTTACTTTATTTAGGGGTAGTTTTCCCAGGGATGAGGGGGGGTTTAATCATTTCTTTTTAATGAAAATATTCTTAGTTTTTCGGTTCTAAAACGAAAAGTTGCAACAAAAAAAAATAATAATCTTTTTTTTTTTATTTAGGAGTACTTTTCACCCCCTGAGGGAGGGGGAGGGCGAATGAATATCATAATAGTTAAATACGATAAAATATTTTTAAAAAATTGATTAAGAAATAAAAAGAATAATGTGAGGTCATGTTAAACACACGTATTTAGTTGAATCTGATTGAAATTGGTGGACGAAACTTTGAATATAATAACTGAAATACCTTACCTTGGGTAAATAATATGTATCTTAAAGCTTCTATATTCACTACACATCCGTTAAGTCGTCAATGAAAATGTACTATATGGATGTTTCATGTTTCTTCTTTCACTATGTCTTTAGGTTACAGACAATTAGAATCTGGACCCGTAGCTGAAAACAACTGAGCTCCATTCCATATTCCTTTTTGACATAATACCCTACCATTCCAGTCACCCTTCCATAAAAATTCGTCTACCTCCTGTTAGGTTACTTAATAAACAGGAAAGTTAGCTTTTGCACTTTATGGGGCAAGATATGAAAATTTTCTTCTTCATATACATTCATATAGGTCGGATGACGTGACTTTGAACCATTCTCGCACATTCTTCAGCCAGGATATTCTTTTTCTTTTCATAGATCTTTCCCACAATTTTTCCCTGAATCATGAGTTGCAAAATCTCATACTTTGGACTTCTCAAGATGTGGCCAAGATATTGCCATTTTCTTTTCTTTACTTCATGTAGGACCTCTATGCTTTTCTTCATTCTTCTTAGAACCTCCACGTTCTGTCCATGATATTCTCAAAATCCGACGGTAGATCCACATCTCGAAGGCGATATAAACACGGAAAGTTAAAAACGATTATTGATATAATTTAAGACACTATTTACTTATACACTATTTATATTGTACACTTTTGTTGTACAAAATAATATAATTTTATTATTATTATTATTTTTTTTTTGACAAATGTTACTTACACTTAAAAGGCTTAAAAATACTAAAATTTCATTATAAAAAAAGAAATTTATGTAGAATTTATGCAGTAAAATCGGTAATTAATACATTTGTTCTTTCCCGAAAACATTTTTTTTTTTGGTTCCATAAAGTTTTATATAAAGGCCTAAATTGTACCGGGTGTCCAAATAAGAAATGACGCCGGCTGTATCTCAGAAAATGTTGATTGCACAGCGTTGGGCAAAAAATATTCTTAGTAAACGAGAAATAGCTGGAAATTATTTTCAAGTTTCTGAAATGGCCGCTAGGGGGCGTAACTGTATCTTGAATTTAAAAAAGTGATGTTTCTGTGAATTTTGCTATATTAACCTAACAAAAAAAATATCTGATCTTTAAAGTCGAGTATAATTTGAATCTTTTTTGTTCCACGATTTTTGTTGTATCTCCAAAAATAAAGTGGTGGAAGATATTTAAAGGTTTCTACATTGTATCTTCAAAACGGCTAAGCCGATTTTAACAAGCTTAGGCTAGTTGACAAGAGCTATTCTTGAGCTATAAATGTTATGATATTTGATGTTTTTTTAGTTTCAAATGTCACCGCTAGAGGACTTTTTTCGATGTTCCGACAGAAATAGTTCATTTTTTCAAAAAAATTAAATGCATTGGTATATTTTTTTTATATAAAAAAGTAGATAAATAATGCCTAAATAAGCTCGAGAAAACCGTATCTCGATATCTTGTTCGTTACCTAAAATTTAGGACAAAGAAAGTTTTATATGTCAATATCTCAAAAAGTACAAAACCTACAAGAAATTTTATGGGACATTAATTACGTATTTTTACGGAACCTTTTATTTACGTTTTATAATATTTTCGTCTAAACGCAATACTTTACGAGTTATAATAAAAAAATCGAATTCCAGGGGTATGCCTTAAAAAAATCCTAAAAATTCGATTTATTAATTATAATTCGTAAAGTACTGCATTTAGGCGAAAAGATTATATAACCTAAATTAAAGGTTTCATAAAAATACATAATTTATGTTCTATAAAATTTTTTGTAGCTTTTTTAGTTTTTGAGATATTGACGTATAAAATTTTCTTTGGCCTAAATTTTAAGTAAGGAACAAGGTATCGAAATATGGTTTTCGCGAGCTTGTTTAAGCATCATTTAGCTATTTTTTTTATGAAAAATTTTTTTTTAGGAAATTACTATTTCTGTCGGAATGTCGAAAAAAGCCCTCTAGCGACGACATGTGAAACTAAAAAACTTTTAAATATTATAACATTTATAGCCCCAGACTAGCTCTTTTTAACTACCCTAACCTTGTTAAAATCAGCATAGCCGTTTTGAAGATACAGAGTGTTTTTTACGGAAACCTTTAAATACCCTCCACCAATTTATTTTTAGGGATACAGCACAAATTGTCAACCAAAAAAGGTTCAAATTATGCTCGCCCCCTAGCGCCATTTCAGAAACTTAAAAATAATTTCCAGCTATTTCTCGTGACCACTTTTACTAAAAATATTTTTTGCCTAACGCGTGCGATAAACACTTTCTGCAAATGTTTTAAACTTCTTAAAATAACTATTATACTTGCGGCGCAGCTGCTTTGGTGTGGCGTTCTAATTCTTTCTTCGTCAAAAACCCTCTTCTCTTAAACGTTTAACTATTTCAATATATTAACAACATCAATATGACCATTAACAGCCGCATAATGAAGAGCTGTTTGTCCGATTTCATCCACTGTATTTACATTTGCGTTAACCTCAAGCAACACTTTGACGATATCTTTAAAGCCTTTTCCAGAGGCTAAATGCAAAGAGGTAATTTTTTTATTGGTTATTGCATTTTTATCAGCACCTCTATTTAGTAAACTTTTGACTACCTCGACGTTGCCATTGAAAACTGCCATGTGAAGTGCGGACCAGTGATTTTTATCAGTAATATTAATTAAACATGCATCAGACTTTATCAAAATATTAACAATTTCAATGTAACCAAGTCCTGCCGCATAGTGAAGAGCCGTACGTCCCTTTTGATCCGCTGCATTGACGTTTGCCCCGGAATATAGCAGACATTCGACGATATCTTTATAGCCTTTAGCAGAGGCTGCATGTAATGGGGTTAATTGTTGCCTGGTTGCCGTATTTACATCTGCACCTTTATGTAATAAAATTTTAACAATATCGACATAACCACCTACAACTGCTTCGTAAAGGGGAGACCGCTGATTTTTATCAGTAATATTTATGTCGGCTCTCAAAGTAATTAAAATATTAATTAAGCCATAAAGGGCTTTTTCATCTTTATAACCAAAATTTATATTTTTATTTCTATTTGACATACTTGTAATCTCCTTGTTACTAACGGTAATAGCAGCATGAAGAGGAGTAAGTCCATGGTTATCCACTGCATTAACATCTGCACCATTCTTTACTAAATTTATTATAGTATCTTTGTTACCAGTGAAAACAGCAGTATGAAGGGGGGTACTCCCATGTTTATTTACTACATTTACATCTGCACCTTTGTTTAATAAACTTGTTATTATGTCGTTGTGACCCGACATAACGGCACAATCGATAACAGAAGTGTTTGACAGAGTCACAGCATTTACATCTGCGTTCCGTTCTAACAAACAATTAACTACCCCCAAATGGCCACCGGCGACAGCTTCGTGGAGGGTGGAATAATGATTTTCATCAACAATATTAATAGCTGCATCAGATTTTATTAATATTTCAACAATCTTTGTATGACCATGTGAGGCTGCATAGTGAAGGGCTGTTTTTCCCATTTTATCAACGACATTAACATTTGCCTTAAAATCTAACAATAGTTTGACGATATCTAAAAAGCCCTTTCCGGAGGCTATATGCAAAGAAGTGGATTGTTCATTGGTTACTTCATTTACGCTGGCACCCTTATTTAATAAACAGTCCACTACCTCTAAATGACCACCAGTAACTGCCATGTGAAGAGCAGAATAGTGTTTTTTATTAATAATATTAACAACCGCACCCGAATCGATCAAAATTTTAACGATTTCAGCGTAACCATTTGAGGCCGCACGATGAAGAGCGGTCTCTCCATATTTATCCACACAATTTACATCTGCCTTTGGATTGTCATAACTTACCAAACTTATTGTAACGTGTTTATGGCCTGCATATGCAGCACAGTGCAAAGCGGTGAATTCACCCTCATTTTGATAGTTTATTAATGCGCCATATATTAATAAACTCTTAACAATATCATTAAAACCTTTGCTAGCTGCTATATGAAGGGCAGTTATACCTGTGACTGTGTTAGCTGACGTAGGTTTGAAAACTCCATTAACATTTGCGCCATAGTCTAATAAAATTAAAACAATATCATTGAAACCGTAGCAGGCAGCCATACAAAGAGCGGTATATCCTAAACTAAGTTCCTGTATATTGGGATTTGCTCCGTGATCTAGCAAACTTTTAACGACATCTGCGTGTCCAAATCGGATCGACACCTCGAGGTCAGTAGCATTAATACTAGCACCGTGTTCTAATAAACATAAAACAACGTCCTGGTGACCCGTGGAAGCCGCCACGTGAAGGGCAGTCGCTTGATTTTCATTCAAACTGTCAACTGTGATACCATATATCAACAGTGTCGCTACCACGTCCCTATATCCCTTTTGGGATGAAACGTGCAAAGGAAATAAATCTTGATCATTAAATCGTGCACTTTTTTGTAATAAAGCAATCATAACTTCATTGTGCCCGTGTATAGTAGCAAGATAAAGAGCAGAATTTCCATTTTTATTAATGGCGTTTATATCTGGATTGTTTTCCAGTAATTTGATAACGGTTTTTTTGTGCCCAGCTAGTGCGGCATAATGTAAAGGAGTCATTTGCAGTAGTTCTGAGGGTGCGTTAATGTTTCCAGCAGAAGCCAGCAGGAGGTCAATAATATGGTGATGATCATAAGAACAGGCGTAATGAAGGGCTTTGTTGACTGCGTTAACATCAGCATCATGATCTAAAATATTTTTAATTATATTTTTATCTCCTATCATCCCTGCGTATTTAAGAGCACTGTTTTGAAATCTATCAGTTTTGTTTACGTCTGCTCCCGCTTGTAGTAAAGTTATTGTTATATCATTATGTCCTTCTAAAACAGCTATGTGAAGAGCAGTCCTTTGATCTTGCTGTACGCTATTAACATTTATGCTATTCAATAATGTTTTAACTGCTTCATTCTGACCATATTTTGCAGCAATGTGCAAGGCATTTGTAACACCGTCAGTTTGTTCAAGGTTTAGATGTTTACTATTTGTTAGTAAACAGTCAACAACGTTGGTATGTCCACAGGCTACAGCGATGTCAAGAGCAGCGCGCTGCCCTTCCACATTTATTTCAGAACCGTTTTTTAATAATTCTGAGACGACGTTCGCATGCCCGTACGCTGAAGCTACCATCAAGACATCCGATTTGTTAATACAGTCCACATTAATTTTTGAGAGATGATCCATAAACATCAGCATCACATCTTTATTACCCAAATGTGCAGGGATTTGAAGGATACCTGTAACACTGATGATGTCCACAAAATTTAATAATATTTTTGTAATATCTATCCACTTCAATGCCACTGTTACATGAAGTAAATAAAAAATATCTATAATAAGACAATTATCATCTGCACCGTTGTTAAAAAAATTTAATGCGGTGAATTTTTTTTGAGCTACTATAGTTGAACGCAAACTTTCACATTTTATAAAATATCTTTCGTCGACTTTGGCTCCGTGATTAAACAGTATTTCAACAATGTCTTTGTGGCCTGAAACAATAGCGAGGCAGATAGCCGTCATGTGATTTTGGTGATACTGAACGCTAGCATTAACATTTATTCCGCGAATTAAAAGTTCCTCGATAACGTTTTTATGGCCATTAAGAGATGCGGTCAATAATGCTTCAACTCCCATTTTTTTAATGCAGTAAACTATTTCTTTGGTGGTATTGGATTTAGGAATCGACCAATCACCTAATATGTCTTTCAATATTTTTACAGCGCCATGTTCTGCTGCACGTGTAAAGCACTCATAAAGAGGGTAACAACGTTTTGATGAAATTTTTTTGTAGATATCAACTTTGTCGCTTATTAAAACATAATCAAATATGGTCTTATTGTAAATATCTCGAGCTTTAATTTCATATCTACTTTCCATTCTTCCATTTTTTAAGCTGTCGAACATTTTATTCTGACTTTTAAGAATACCCACCATTTGTTTTAACTTATTAATATTTACATTATCGAATTCGACAGTAACTTGGATTTTTTCATTCTTGGTTAGTATGGATTTAAAAGTGGCAAATATAGCATTTAGTGGATCATATGGCAATATGTCGGTCAAAAGGTTTCCATGGGCCAAATAATTTCGAAGAGATTTACCTATTAAGACTCGAGTGGATGTATGAAAAGGTGTCCTAGTATCTGGAAACATTGAGTGATTTAGCATATAATCTAAAACATCTAGAGATAATATCTCTATTGCTGACTGTAACATTTTATCGCCTTTTATAGTTTCTGTACCATTAATTAGAATTTTTCTAAAATATGTACTTTCTGCAGAAAAAAAGCTTTGACTTCATTCTTGTCTTCTTCAATAACTTTGTTAACCGCTTCGTTGATAGCTTTATTTTTGAGACCCGCGCAGAAACTTTGTAGAGTTTTATAAAAATTGTCTTCGTTAAGCTTCTTTAATAACTTGCCGAAACTATCAGTTTCTTCCAATAATTTTATACATATATTGAGAGCGTCTTCGTTTCCAGATTCTTTATGATAATTAAAAGTGTTGTAGCATTTTTTATTAACTTCTTTGATCTGATATTTATCAAATAGATTAGCTAAATATGTAAAGTTTACTCCCAAAAGATTACCCTTTTCCCTAATACATTCGTTTTTAACATAGTGAATATTTTCCTTCCTTAACATTCCCTGTTTAAATTTTTCTTTGTCCTCGCAAGAAGTTAAATGGTTTTCAATATTTTTTATGTAGCCTTTAATGATATTTTTACTTAAATTAATATAACTATTGTCAAGTTTTTTTTTCATTTCGTCAATTCTACTAACAGAGTCTCGAAATTTTAAAAGAAGATCAATTCTTATTATTATTTTGAGTAACTTGCTTGATACATCCTCTGAAGCTTTATTTTGAAGACCAACTAGGTAATTTAAAATTTCAGATTGTACATTGTACATGCTTTTTCTATGTTGCATCTTATTCTGATGTAAGAGATTTTTATTCAGCGATTTTAATAATTCCATAGACGTTTTAAAACATAATTCATATTTAAGATGTAATTCATCATAAAAATATGACTTTTGATTTTCACCAACGTCAGTTTTATTAATTTCATTTAAAATTTCTTTAAGAAGTATCTTTTCATCATTGGTTTGATCTTTAACCAGATGGCTTGCCTGAAGCAAAAGGGACCCGACAGTTTTTTGATCATCTATCTTGTAATTTTCTATGTTAAAGTTTCCAAACGCATCTGGATAAACGTACTTGATTAGGTTTGGGATGTCGTCAGTATTTTTTATTTTATTTAAAAAAAATTGAAGAGATTCACTTCTTTTTTTGTAAAGAATACTGACAATTTCTAACTGAATCTTTTTTAAATCCTCTTGTACGGTTTCGAAGTATTCCATGTTATCCCTTAATTGCTTTTCTATATCAATTTTTTGTTTAATAGTATGCCAGTGGGATAAAAAATTTCGCAAACAACTCAGAATATTCCCAACATTTTTAGGGGCAGAGTAGAATAGGTATTGTTGTACATCTTCGGAGAGATTCGGAGAATCGGTAGTATTTTTGAAACTCTCTCCTATTACCTGCAAACATCTCATAACTACATACGCACTCTCCTCATTACCTTTTTTAGCTGAGAGTGCCAAATCTATATAATGCGATATTCGATGTAGTGAATACATGTCTTTCATAAGTCGGAAGTCTTCATCAATACTTTCACGGATCTTCCTAAGGTTTTCGTCGATTTCTTCTGGCAGTCGGTCGTGAATATTGAAATAAATATCTAGAATTCTGGAAAACTTAACTAGATGCGATATAATCCTTTGTTGGTCCAATATTAAGCTGAAATTAAAATCTTCCTTTTCCGATTTAAGAAATAATTTCATAAAAATTACCAAACAGAACTGCATTTGTTCCCAAGGTATGACTTTTTTTTTATCTCCACTTTGCATTCGTTTCAAAATTTCAATGTTTTCGGCGATAAATCGGCCATATACGATAAAGGTTTGATCCACTTCGCGGGCCTGTTGTCCCGAATAAATTTGTTTCACAACTTGAATTTGTTTGCAAATCATTCTGATTCGTTTCTTCATGGTTTCATCCGAATTTGGGTCCTCTTTGAAGGTGTAACTCGTAAAACTTCGTAACTGCACTAATTCTTCTTCGATAAAATATTTTATTTTAGGTGATAGTTTCACATTTTTCAACAACAGCTCTTCGTAAGGTTCCGACAAAAATGACTCGATGAAAAATGTTTTTTTGGTAAATTTCTCAGCTATAGAAACTAAAGCGAGTTCTTTTTGCAGTTCTTCATCAATTAACATCTTAAGTAGCTCCACGTTACCCAAACGAATTACATGGTAAAACTTGCTATAAACTTTTGAAAATGAATCGGTACAGTGATTTGAAACGACGCCCTCTTGAAGCAACACATTTTCTAATATTTTTTGTTTTTCATTTGACGAAAGGCCAGTTAATTCAGCGCCTTGCTCGACCATCAATAAAGCAAGAGCCCACCGGTTTGATTTTACTGCGTAATAAATTGGACCAAAATTATTTCGGTCGACTACATCGACTTTTGCACCTTCGAGTATTAAATATTCCGCCATATCCCATTTTTTAGATTCAACGGCTCGTTGAAGTGCCGTAGTACCATCATAATCGGGTACGTCCACATTGACGCGGCAAATGGTTAGCAGTTTAACAATAGCTAACTGATTGGCACTTACTCCAATTTGCACCAAATTCATGCCATGCTTATCTCTGACGTTCGTATCGGCTCCCTGATCTATTAAATAGTCAACAATTTCAAAGTGTCCCTCTTTAACCGCCCAAGCGATGGCGCTCATGCCAAAGTTGTCTCGATAATCAATATCACAACCTACTTCTATTAAGGTATTAACAATGTTGAGATACCCCGATTTGGCAGCATGTTGTAGTGGAGAAATTCCGTTATTATCGCAAGCTTTAAAATTGACCTTATTCTCGAGTAAATATTGAACAACTTCTGAATGACCAAATTTCGCACTTACTGATAAGGCAGTCATAAAATATTTATCGCAAACATCTAAATCCGAACCATATTTTTTTAACAGTTTGATCATGTCTAATTTGCCGTTTTTGGCAGCGTACATACATGGCGTTGCTTCAGCAAGATCCGGCACATCGACAGACATATTATGTATATCTAACAAATAGTGTACTACGTCTATGAAACCTTCTGAAGCAGCCAAATGCAAAATAGTGCGACCCGAGGAATTCCTCGCCAACAAAATGTATTTGCGTGCAATATTATTCATCTTGCTTAAAAGCATCTTAAGAGCATCAATATTATTTTCATGTACTGAGTTAAATACTTGTTTTATTGCTGTTTTTTGATTGAACTCTTCAGAAATATTGGGCACCCAATTATATTCCTTAATTTTATTTAGTAGAACGGTTGTATAGTATGTATCTGTATCATAGGGGACTTCGAAAAGGGTAGCCCATATCAGCTTTCTTTGATGCTCTTTACCTAGACAATTAAAGCAGTCCAAAATGGATTTAATAAGGATTTCGGCTTGGTGTTCAGCACACAAGAACAGTGCTGTTCTTCCAGTTTTATCGCGAGCAACAAACAGAGAGAGAGCTTTCTCTAAAAAGTCTTCGTTGAGAAAAAGAGATGCTAAATGAGTTAAGTTTTCCTTTATTAAAATATGCAAAGCCCATTCGTGATTTTTATTAAAAAATATAGCTTTATCCTCTTTCCACAGCTCGATTAAACGTTCTGTTAAATATGCTTGAGACGATTCAGTAACAGGATATTTTTTTAAACTATAATTTAAAAATAATCTTATAATTTTACAATCTGGTTTAAGCAAAATCTTTGAAATTAAAAGATTTTCCATAGATGGCTCTGTTGGATTAGATAACCAAGTAGCAAATATATCAGCAATAAAATAATCCTCAAATGTGTGATGAACAAAATAAAATGTTTGTTCTACAGATGAAATAAAACCAACTTCTCTTATATTAGCAGTTAATTCTTTCTGTTTTGCTTCATCATTTTGTAGTTCTTTAAAATCTGGAAAACGCTTTTTAAGTGCCATAATCCCGTGTGTTTTATTTAGACACTTATTATTGGAAACTTTATTTGTTTCGTCAAAATGATCAGATAACTTCGTTTCGATATATTTGCTGAACTTTGTTTGAACGAAATTTTCCAATACCTCGAAAATGTTGTTTGCATGTTTAGCATTGAATTTTGGCGATTTAGTGAAATAGTCCAGTGGTGGTACTGCCGCTTCAGCAAAAAGGTGCAAAAGGTGAGGTACGCCCAAAAATGTCGTTTCCGAGCCAAATACCTCCTCGTTGTTTTTAATTACTTCATCAACGTAGTCTCGTAATAAGTGCTCTTCTGTCTGTGTGAAATTAGGTAATAATAACCTTAATTTGTTTTCCCAGAATTTTATTAAAAACTCTTGTATTTTCGTGCTATTTAAATCTTCAAATCGAAAGCTTGGTACTGATAGGCAGTTTTCCAAAATTGAAGTATTGTGTGTTGATGCGGTTATCCAAATATGAGCTTTGGTATTTGCATTCAAAAACTGCAACAACCTTAGAAAAGAGGGATATTTGCAATCGCCGGTATAATCCACTATTTCCTCAAAGTAATAAAAAATTATGTACAGGGGTTTTGTAGAGTTACTGTAGAGTACGTCGGTTAGCAAAGTAGCAGTCAAAAAATGGGTTTGACATCCTTGACATAAAAAGTCCACTGCGATCTCCTTATTAATCATCGACGGTAATTGACTGATAATATTTTTATACTTTCTAATATCCATTTTGATGATCCAAGATGACGAAATGTAGGTTGTAAGGTGATCCAGGGTAGTAGATTTTCCAGTACCAGGTTCACCACTAAGCAAAATCGTCTTGTGTTGAATTAAATCAATTTCATTAACAGGGATATTTCGGCTGGATCGAACAATCTCAAATGTGGCAATATCATCTTTATAAACAAGAAGGTGAACGGGCCTATCGGACAATTTCAGTTCGTTCTCAAAAATTTTGAGAGCCTTGTTGTATTTGGCAATAATAACATTGTTCGCGTTGTATTTCTTATAAAATTCCTCTTTGGAAATATTTAAATATTCCCAAAGCTGCGCTGTATCTTTAATATTACTAAAAATTAATAAATCGGAATGGGATGATGGAATTTCTTTAGATTGTAAAATGATTCGGTTGTAGACGCGGCGTTTGATGTAAGGTTTAACATTAAAACTGCTTCGGTAAGGATGATCACCGCAGATCTCCATCAGTGATGAGGAGTAGTTTATAATCGATTTAAGTGTAGCAGTGTTAATAATTTGTTTTAACCTTGTAACCGTGGAAATCAAAGGGCTATTAACATCATCAATGAGTAGAAATTCTGCAAGTGATGTAGGCTTGCCTTGAAATA
>JAHBCN010011761.1:0-28296 GCA_019359885.1 Listronotus oregonensis
AATTATTGCCTTTTTTCCATAAAATTTATAACACGGGTTAAGCAGTTACAGTATCAAGTTATAACATTTTGTTTTTTGAATTATTTTTTTGTCTTAGCTACTGCATGAGAAACACAATTTTATAGCATAACATGTTTTTATTGCCTTAAATTTTCATTAAAAGCACTAGAGTAAGTAGCAGGCTATGGAAAAACAGAAATAAACAGTAATTGTCATTAGGTAACTGAAGCTGTCAAAAAGCACTTGATAGAAGTGGGTTTCCTGTGTTAGTCCTTACCGTTTTTTTTGTAAAATCTTTAATTTTGCTAGTAGTATGCAGTATCAAATACCACATTATTTGGAGGAGGATCTGTGATGGTCTGGGGAGTCATTTCTTTGACTGGTCGCACGGAACTTGTGGTCATAAATAATGAAAGCCTTACAGCTGAAAGGTACATATTGAAGGTTTTAGGTTAACATGTAGTGCCATTTACGCCATATATAGGGCAAGGATTTTTGTTCATGCACGATATTGACAGGCCTCACGTTGCTCGAGTTGTAACCAATTATTTCTCAGAAGTCGGAATCAATACCATGGCATGGCCAGCTCGAAGCCCGGATTTGAATACCATAGAGTACCTCTGGGCTACTGTTGGAAAAATACTAAAAGAGGAACCTGATCGGTTAAACACGTTGGGTGGAGATTGATTTAAATATGGAAAGAAATGGACCAAAATGATATACGATCTCCTTATTTTAAGTATGGGCCGGCGCTGCCAAGAAGTTATTCGGAAATACTCGCTATTGAGACTTTCGTTTACCATTTATCTTTACTTTTGTTTCTTTTTTTTGTTGTTAAATTTATTTTTCCATAAAAACATGTTCTGTTAAAAAATTGTGTTTCTCTTGTAGTAGCTAACATGAAAGAGTAAATCAAAAAAACAAAAGGTTATAAAAAGATAAGGCTAGAGTTTGCTTTAAATTATAACTTGATACTGTAACTGATAAACTCCACAGGGTCTTATAAATTTTATGGACACAGCCCGTCATAATTGTTTCACTCAATATTTATAAAAAAATAAGTTTTTATGACAATAGAGTAGTATACTAACTTTCTAAAAGAGACAACTTGGTATTAAAAAAAAATCGTCCAAATCGCATAAGTGGTTTCGACAAAACTTTGGGTTACTTTTTGGTGGTGTACTAATTTATTGGAGAAGTATATAAGTTATACGAAATAAAGGTTTTAAGTAAAACTTGTTTGTTGTAAAAGAATCTTTATGTTTACGATAATTTACGTTTGTTGCGTTTTTATATACAGGGTGGCGATACAAAGTTGATTTTTTAAATCGAACACCCCCATATTTTATTACATTAGTGGATAGCCCTTTTGAAGAAAAATATAACGATGTATATGACTATGGGTCTGTGATGCACCGTTTCGAACTTATTAGAGATTATCTTCAGAATGAATGCAATTAGTTAACTGCTATGACTACGACGCTGATTGACTTATGAGATACCTGTATATTATTATATTATTAAATTTTTGAATATCTACTTTAATTGCAATTCCAATAATATAATATGGTATAGGTCCTTAAAATTACCGTTTTGGTTTTGGTTAATTGGTACATTCAGAAATTGGTTATAAGATTTAAAAGATTAAGATATGAAACTGTGAATTAGTTCCGTAATTTGCGTAATTTGGCAACATAGTGAAAAGCTTGATATTCTGCTTTTAATATGACTTCTTATAAATATCTTTAAACGGTTGTGACCACGTTGATGAGGAGCTATTTATAGTTTTATATTATAATCATATAAATTTTATGACCAATTTTTGAATCTGTCAATTAAGACAAAACGATATGTCAGGAACCTACACTATAAATAATATGTTCTATAGTTTTGTGGGGGATTCATGTTTAAGTGTGTTTTTTTGGGATACTCGCCTTACTACTTTTTGGAAAATGGAACCACTTCGGTCCAGGTCCCGGGGTATAACGAACTCAGCCTGCTCAGTTCGCATACCTCGGAACCTGGACCGAAGTGGTCCCATTTTCCAAAAATAGTAAGGCGAGTATACCAAAGAAAACACACGGGAACCTATACTGTGTTATATTATTGGAATCGCTATTAAAGCGGCAATTTTGGCAAAAGCATCTTTTAACATAAATTATTGTCACCAACGCAACATTTAAAAAGAAATGAGGTAATCCGATAATTAAAAATCTAAGAATCAATAGTTAAGGCTTTGGCTCCCGGACTAACGCTAACAAAAATTTTTTTGTGGTAAAATTAAGTAAACAAAATGGTTAAACTTTGTAGAATAACAGAGTGTTTTTTTTGTGTCACAGGTAATCTAGTTGGGTTGATTTTACTGCGGATTACCGAACACTCTTTTAAAAACCATTTTATTATTTCGGTTTTTTTTTGTATTTGTTGTTTACAGATATCAGAGAGGTGTCAATATTAGATTATAAAAAATGTTAGTATAAGCCCAAGTATAGATTGGCAAAAAAATATAAAACTTTGTTGAATATATACCATGAAATTTCCATTTCAAATAATGTTCTATATTTATTGTACATTTATTTTAAAAAAAGGAAGTTATAAAACGCTATGCCATTTCTTAAAGTAAATAAGCCCAATAAAAAGTAAATAGCAGTTACTAGTAAACTGTATTGTGGAAAGCATGATAATACAAATTAATATTTATTGTTTTCCGTTGCAGGAAAGCATACCATTCGCTATTTCTTCAAAAAGGCTTACTAGTTTTTCAAATGGATTTTGTATAGTAGAAGATAGTATAAGCATTTAAAAGTTTGACCATCCTTATATAAAAAAAAAATGAAACTATAAAAATAAATTTTAAATAATTTGATTAACCCCGTAACAAAAGCTCTAAATGATCTTGAAAGTAGCTATGTTTATAGCATATGGGAAAAGCCGAACTACCATTTGCCAAATAATTTGCTGCCAATTCTACCCTTGATCCTTCTGTTAATCTTTCTCTTCCAGTTACCCCTGTTTCATATAAAATATCCGATATTATTTTTAGGGTCAAACAGATCAAGCATGTCCTTTTTTCTCTTTATACCAAAATCCAGTCGTCTTTAATAACCTACTCTCGATCTTGCACCCATCTTACCTGGCCTCTTTTGAATCTCTTACGACATTTTTCCGGAGACCTAAAAAGCTGCACGTGTGCAACCTGCCTTGTCCTGTTCTGTGCTAGGGTGCCCCAGGGCTCAGTACTGTTACCAACTCTGGGTCTTCTTTACATTAACGATCTTCTCTCGTCCACAATCAATGCTATTTATAGTTTTGCTGAAGATAATATTTAATTTCTCAAGACAGTCTATAGTCTGATTTGAAAAACAAGCGCATGGTAATGCAGATATCTCTTTTAAAAGACCTTAAACTAATTTTGAATTGGAGCGCTAAAAATTTTGTCCAGTTTAATGTCGTGTCAAGTCATGTTCGTTATCGCGAAATAAGTCTGCTAATGCTCATGAGCTGCCAAGTTCTGCAGAACAAACAAAGAGTCATTCAATCTTGTTGGCGTTACTTTTAAAAATAACTCGCGTGGATTAATTTTGCGAGCTAGAAAGTATTTTTCTCCTTCTAATCTGTATACTCTGTGTGTATTTCAAATCAGACCCTTTTTAGAATATTGTTTTTATGTCTGGGGAATTGCGTATCCTAAAATTCCTAGCATTTTTGATTCCATTCAAAGAAAAGCTGTAAGTCTCATTAATGATCCTACCCTTACAGGAAAGCTTCGTTTTTTTTTGCTGTAGGGGTCTGTCACTCTTTTATAGGTAGTTTCACGGCTTCTGCTCCTAGACGTTGGCCAGTATAATTTCTCCTCTGGCAGTTTCCAACACAGCAACACGTAGTGCAACTTTTATTTAGCATTTTACAGTCCAACTTCAGAAATCCCGATCTTCTCAGTTTGTTTGTTCCTTTATCCCTAAGGTGTTTAGACCTGCTACCGGCAGAAAATTTTCTTTTTGCTCCAAATCTCTAAGTATTTAAGTCCTGTGTGAATAAACTCTCTCATACCATATTTAAGGCACCCACGGTGTATAAGTACTTGGACCCCCGGCCTTCTTGGACTGTCCCAAGATAAAAACATAACTTATCTTTATGATAGCCCACAAAGGCTTGTATGAAGCCTAAGTAATGCTTACAAAAGGCTGTACAAATAACGACAACCTTTAAACTACCTCCATTAACGTCTGGGTAATGTTATCCAGACGGGACATACATTTCAAAGTGTATTCGAATTACACCCAACGACACATGATGTTCAAAGGTGAGCACCCATCCAGTTACTCAGTTACTGTGCTCAGCGTTGCTTTATTTCTCTGATGTCAAGGAAAACAGTGGTTAAACCGGAAAAAGTAGTTTGTTTTATTATGTCTATCAAGCGGGAAATCGCATAATAAATTGGATGTTTATGAAACATCACCTATAATAACTAAAGGGACTTTTGAAAAAAGTTGGAAAGAAGCTTCTAAATTCATATAAGTAAGTAAAAAAGATATTTAAAATCACATATGTCAATATTGCAAATTTAGAGAAGCTACAGATACTCAACATGGTTGGTTGGTTGGTTGGTTGGTTTAAGTAGGTTGGTCGCGTGCTCATATTTACACGGCAGCCTATTGGCTGATTGGGCTCCCCTGTCTTGTTACAGAAATACTCGTTCCTTTATTAGGTCTAGTAGATTTTTACCAAGATTTTCATGCAGAAGAGGAATTCCTCTCTGTATATTTTCGAACAATATATGTTTTCTGTACATCTGTACATTGTAGTCGGGTGTTGTGTATGAGGATGTTTCCTTCTCCTCCGCGCAAAACCTGCATGTTATGGGACCATTATGTATGCCCATTTTCTACAACCTTTTCCAACACTCTTATGAGTGTTGTTCTCTGTTGTACTTTTGTCAACATGAAAATGGCTTATCGTGGAAAAAGAGTTGCGGACAATAGTATACGTATTAAAAATGTTAACCAATACATATAAAAAAAAAGATATAATATCTTAAACTAATTACAAACCAAATATATACGTGTTAAACAAGCTCCTTAGAAAAACTCAAAATGATATAAAAGTATGGTTACAATTGTATCGATGTATTTTAAAGTTAAATATAAAAATGGAGTATTGTCGTGCCAAGCTGATATTTTACTAAATTTATTAGATTTAAAATCACACAATAAAATATAAGAAGTTTATAATAACCGTAATTATTAAAATTTAAAAATTAATGCCTTGTAATGATAAGTCCAAACTTTATTCAAAATTTTATTATTTTAGATAAACCGATCTTTGTGCAAGAGCACTAACAGAATTAAAGGCAAAACGAGAATTGCTTTTCGTAAAAATCTTAAAAATCCTATAAGTGCGATTTTTCGAGATTATATTACTTTTTTTGCGGGGCAAATAAAAGTCATATTTTTTGGCAAAAGAGCTATTTTTCTTTGTATTGCATACCACCAAACATCGCCAACATTTATTAAAAACTAAATTTTCAGCAGAGTTTAATAATATAAGAGTAAACCCATTTCAGGATTTTCTAAAAATATCCACAAATTTTGTTTTAATAAAGCAAGCACAAAGAACATAAAAAATATGTGAACTTAAACATTTCAGTCAACTGATTATTTTTTTAAACAACATCCTACGCTATTGGCACGCCCTATCGAGTTTGTAATTAATTTCCAAGAATTTCCACTACTTTTTGTCAAGTTTATCCACATATAACAAAAGACAGCCATCCTGATCCTGAAATCCTGTAATTAAAGTCCTGCAGTAAAAAAGCTAGAAAATTCACTGCCTTTACCCACACAAAGAAGAGACAGTAATTGTATTTAGCTGTTTTTTTTTCTAATTTAAGGTAAAAACTGCTTAATTTCGATAATGATTAGTATTTACAAAAAATATAGAACAGTTTTTGTAAAAGTTATGTTTTTTCCAGTTTTTACTACAAAGTTTTTACGTTTCCTTATTCTTACTCTGTACTTAATTTCAATAATTTACCAGGATTTGGTAAACTTTTTATCTTTTTTTTTTCAAAGTTTACTTACGCCCTGAGCACGTGAAAACTTTTAAATTTCGTATTTTAAAAATCGTATGATAGAAATTGTTGGTTGGTATGAAAATTATTGGTTGGTTGGTTGGTTTAAGCGTGCCCTTATTTGCACTAAAGCTTAGTGGCACAATCTCCCCTTTTTGTTATAAAACTAGATTTCTTCCAAGATGTTTATGGAAAGAAGGATTTTGCTGTGTACATTTCCGATCAGTATATGGCTTTCATATATCGGCGCATTGCATTCGTATATTATGTGTGAGGCAGTTTCCTCCTTTTCTCCATAAAGCCTGCATGTTGTAACACCTTTATGTATGCTCATTATCTACAAGTAGTGTTTCCTTAGATGACAGTGTCCTGATAGAAGCCCTACTTCTTGTCTAAACTAAGTGAACCTAGAAGGAGGACCTTAGCTCTTAGTTCCTTAGAGGGACCGTCCATCGTTTCCTTGTTTTTTATCTTGGGACAGTCCACGAAGGCTGATGCCTAAGTACTAACATCTCGTGGATGTCTTAAGTGTAGTGAGAGGAAGTTTGTTTACACGGGACTTAAACATTTGTAGATTGGGAGGAGAAGGAAAAACTTCTGCGAACAGCAGGTTCCACAGTATTGACACTCTAGGCATGAAGGAACGAAGAAAGCGGGAAGTTCGGGGCCTGTCTAATTAGACTATAAAAGGATGCATAAAAATTGCACTACGTATTGCTCTGTTGGGAGCTGGCAAAAACCTCTGAGCAAAAGCTGTGAAAATACCTATAGAAGAGCGGGCAAAAAGAGGAAGCCTTTCTATGAGCGTGGGATCATTAATAAGACAAACGGCTCTTCTTTGAATGGACTCCCAAATGCTAAGTGTTGTAGGGGACGCCATTCCACAGACATGACAACAATATTCTAGAGAGGGTCTGATTTGGGATACATACGGGGTATACAGATTGGGAAGAAGAGAAATATTTTCTGGCTCAAAAGAGAAATCCAAGCTTCTTTGAAGCTGCCGAGTCTATGGATGTAATGTGTTTGTGCCAGTTGAGCTTATTCTCAAAAGTAACGCATTTTTTTGTCTAGAAGGTAGATGTCAATGATCCAGATGTTGTTTTTGGTACTATCGGTCGCCTGCTTTGATTGTCCGAAGACTGGCTTTGCGCTGCTAAAATGAGGAGTTTCATCCTGTTGTTTCTGGCGAAGGGAAATTCTTATACAAATTTTTCCTTCTGACTTTAAAGGAATCTATAATATACTTATCGAGTGACCACACATTCATTGTGAAGAACGTCACTTAGTTGTGTTTTACCGGAAATAGATCTAGTTCAAGAATAAATAAGCATTAAAGTTCCTTTTCAATGACAAATCCGAAGTAGCCATTTTTTTTTTAAATGGCGGCACAGGTGACATATTTTTGTAAATTTAGTATAGCAACCCTGTAATGTCGTCGATCGAATTTTCTTTAAGCAACCTGTTGAAATACCAAATAACCGAAGCATTTTGATGGGTTTTTAAAAAACTGGAATCATTTTAAGTCTTTGCCAGTTAGGATGCGTTTTAATATTCCTTTGACATGCCCCTTTTTTCCTTAAAACTTGTCGGATATTTTTTAATACGAAATTGTATTTTTTTATTTTAGCATAAAAATATTAGCCTGTATCTACAGATAAATACTTGACACACTAACGGCAGAATAACGATCTCGTTGTTAAAAATAGCAATGAACTTAACAATGGGTTAAATTTAACAAAGGGCGAAAATGAAAAAATTTGACAACGTAGCACATTTTTAAATATTTTATGGCAACTGGATTACAATAAATAATTTAGTTTGAGATTTTGCGTTTACAACCGAATAAACATATAAAAAAATAAAAATATTTACCTTATACAGAATACAAAAAAATAGGTTTAACACTCTAACAAAGTAATTTTATATATTTTGTTTAAAAACAAGCAGTACGATAGATAGCTTAAGTGACCAATATACACTCCAGAACTACTTTTAATTCAGTTTTTTAACTGATTCTTTAATACAACTTATGCTTATTACATTTTATTATTAAATTTAGGTAGTATTACATCTAGAAAAGACAAAATATTTGCTTTATTTTTCCAGAAAATTGCTGTTTTAGTTCAATAAGTATTTGTAAAACTATTTATTTACAAGAAAGTTATTACTTACTGCTGTATATTATCCATCTATTCTTTTAAAAACAAAAGATTTTTAAGAATTTTATGAATTAAATGCATGTTTATTCTTTTTAAAAATTACATTTTTTCTTAAGTTAATGGCGTGTCCAAAGCTGTAACATGCGGTACTAAAAAAACGTTGGAGATCCTCTGTGATATAAGTCCGATTCGCCCCAATGCCTTGCCGAAATCGAAGTCAAACGCACTTTAGGGTGTAAAACTTGATCAAAGAATTTTGCCTCGCAATGAAAAGATGTTTTTGGTTTTTGAAACAGCGCATATACATATAATAATTTTAACACGCACTTTAGAATGGGTTTTTAGTTAAGCATTTATAGAATTGGGAGTAGTTCAAGGGCGTTTTGTGCGATTTCCAGAGAAATAGAGAAGAGGAGAAAGCGCTTCAATCTGCGCGAAAAGTCTAATATAGGGCGCCGCCATGGTTGCTTTCGCTTGTCATTTGTCATCATTTGTGCTTGTCATGTCATAATCTGTTTGTAAACAAAAATTTAATTAAAATGGTTTTGGATGAATAATATTACGTTTTATGAATGAAATTAAAATTTTAAGATGAAAACATGTACCATTATTAAACAGTATACTATGCAGGTAAATAATTTGTATGAATTCAAAAATATTTATGGGTTAGAATATTTTTTCTTGGTAAAAAGCTCAGAATATTTAAATCCTACATAATGTGTTTTTGAATTTTTAGTAAGGAAAAGGAAAGCAGAATACGTTATAAATATGCATATAATATATATTAAAATTTTTTAATGAAGAGGGCAAGAAGATCCAGGTGATTTGGCAGAAACGATGAATGGAAATGCTAAAATCGAAATACCAACTTGTTTACCCAAAAAAGCTTTAATAATTTTACCCAATAACTGCAGTGCTGTCTTTAGAACTTTAAAGTAAACATATCTGTTTAATGGATTCTTTAAAAGTCAAATAAAGGCCTTTGTTATTCAAAATTTGTGTACAGTATTTCACACTTTTTTATGTAAGTGCTCTTATCGAAGGTGTATTTCATAATTTGGTGTGTACAAAAAGTGTTAACTAATTCTGAATAACAACCAGACCTAAAGTTACAATAAGAGAATATAAAAAAAATGCATACAATATAAACCTCGGAAGTGATGACGTCACTGACAGTTGACATTTCGAGGCTGGGTAAAAACAAAAAACAGCTGACCGAATTTGCATTGAGATTTACGTTTTAACCAAACAACAAATCATTATTTTACCATTTTCGCAATAAAATAAGCCCTTTTAAGTTTAAAAATGCCATATTGCTTTGCTCCAGAGTGTAATCATGTCTCTAGAAGGGAAACTTGCCGCTTTTATAGGTTTCCAGTGGACAAAAACCAATTTAATGCATGGAAAGGATTGTGCCGGTAAGTTATATGGCTTTAAATCGAGATTTTTTGTCTGTTATCTGATCAAATTTATCAGATAATGTTCATATTTAATATGAACATGTTTGCTTGTTTTTGCATAAGTATCTTTTACTATTCACTAATAAGTAAAATGACAAAATATTTAAATTTTAGGCGACAAGATAGGGAACCAAAAAAGGAAGACAGACTATGTAGTTGTCATTTTGTTGATGGCAAAAAAGAGAATGGACCTTCAATTTTTAAACATAATGAGGGCAAAAGGCTGCAATTTTCAAGTCCCGAAAAAAGAAAGAGGTAGGTCCAATCACGTCCAATTTTTTCAAATTATTGGTAGTTAGGTATGTCAAACAAGTGCCTAACATGTTTTCCAAAAAATAAGACCTTATTTTACTCAAAAAAGTAATTTTTTTTATATCAGACAATATTAAGTTAAACTTTTATTTCTAGAATTAAGAAAACTGTTGCTGATAACACCCCAGGACCATCGACAGCACCAGATATCCCAACTGAAATTCCTCCTTTGTTATCACCAACATTTGGACCTGGTGATGCATTAAGTACAGCTGAAATGTATTTCTTGGAGCAGGAAAATAAAAAGTTGAAGGAGAAACTTGCCAAAGGAGAGAACAGACTTAGTTTTGAACACATCAAAGATGTTGACTCATTGGTCTTTCAATACACAGGGTTACCAACTGCTAGTCATTTTGAAGTTTTACTTAAATTAATAAACAGGTTCGAATTTGACTATTTTATGGGATGGCGGGTGGAAGTTATAAACTTACAAGACCAATTACTATGTACTCTAATGAAACTTAGATTAAATTTAATGTATTTTGACTTAGGGTTTAGATTTAAGATTAGTACAACTACAGTGCAAAACATAGTATTGACATTCATTAATGTTATACATGAAATTTTGTTTGTTGGCATGATGGACAAAATTCCTAGCAAAGAAAAAAGTAGGTTTTTTATCCCAGCATGTTTTGTTCCATTTCCTGACACCCGAATTGTGCTCGATTGTACTGAAATTGAAGTGGCGATACCATCGTCAATGAAGGAACAAAAAGCAGTGTTCTCTCATTATAAACAGCGGCATACATTTAAGGTTTTAATTGGAATAGCTCCTAATGCTACTATTACATATGTAAGTGAGCTCTTTCCAGGTTCATGCTCAGATAAAACCATTACAAGAGATAGTGGAATATTGTCACACCTTGTAGCAGGTGATTTGATTCTCTGTGATAAAGGATTCCTTATATCTGATCTTTGTACACCTATTGGAGTAAATGTTAATATACCGCCTTTTTACACACCCCACAGTTTTCTAAAGAGGAAGTGTTGACTACTAGACAGATTGCTAGAGCAAGGATTCATGTCGAACGGGCAATTGCAAGACTTAAATCTTTTAGGATCCTTGATTTCATAATGGCCAATATGAGAGAGCATGCAACGAAAATTGTACAGACTTGTGCTGCTCTTATAAATATGCAATACTCCCTCTTAAAAGAAAATGAACAATGCTTTAATGCTTCTTAATTCAAAATTTTTAAAAAGCTTACATTCATATTTTAAAATAAAAGTTTTGTTTTTATGTACTTTCATTTTTAAATCCTTAATTGTATGCTCAAGTCATTCTAATTTTGCACTGACAATATTGTAGTGTTTATAAAAATTGTTTTGTTTTCGCTCTCTTTAGGCAGTTTGTTTTTTTAGTGTCTTTAGGTTTTTTATATTTTTTATTTATTTATTTGCTGTGACTATATACCTACTATTTTACGGACTACATTATTATTTTAAGATAAATGTTTCTTAAAATTGACTTGTTTCAATTTTTGAAAATATATTTTATTTAGGTATATACTTAATATAGATAGATATGCTTTATTTGCCTAAATACAATACATAATGTTTGTCATTGTCAATAAATATATATATTTTTTTATATAAACATTATATATAACTTTTGTACTGATTTGCTCAACTATGTTAAAAGTTTATGAAAATAAAACTGTATTGTGTAGTTATTTGAATATTATTCTAAATGTTAACATCAATAAACTATTTTAATTTTTATTTTATTTTTATGTTTGTGATAAATAAAAATCTTGATACTTTAATAATGTTTTATTACACTAAAAAATTAAATGGAGTGCAAATCATTTTAATCCATAAGTCGGGGAACCAATCTATCCTTAAAAAATGATATTAGTTTTGGAATATTTTCTTCCCAGTTTGGATCTCTTTCTACTTCTAGAACTAGCATGTTCTCAGTTGTCCATATGACTAAATGACATACAGATCTGTTAAGTATATGTAATTGCCCTTGTATTTGGTGGTAATATGGATGGGAAGCTTTTAAGTTTTGTTTGTCATCAAAACAATATTTTTTGTCTTCGAAAATTAAACTTGCCGAAGACAATCTATGCTTAAAAGGACATTTAATCTCAATAATAGAATCATCTCCTATAAGGCCATCTGGTGATGCTCCTAATACACCAGAACAGTGAAGCCATAATCCAGTAGGTAGCACCTTCACTTGTTTAATTTCTTCAAACTTTCTAATGGCAGCTTCCTCATGATCAATTCCCCACTGAATGCTTTTAACCCCTTCAAGGTTATATTTCCCAAGCAATTTAGAAAACAATGACTGTGGAAATCTGAAAAAAAAACATTTTTAAAATAATAGGTCAGAAAAGTGGCAACGTAATTTAAGTTTGAAAGGGACACAACTTTAACCTTGAAATTTTAAAGGTCACTAAGTAATAACTATTATTCAAAAAGTCACGTGTACAGCTGGTTCAGAAAAAATCTGGTATTGCAAAATCTACTTTTATGTTATGTTGATCAGTGTATACAAATATTTTTAAGGAATGACAATGTCAATCATTACTGTCACCTTGTTCCTTTTTTTCAATCATTTTTTTTATTTCAATTTTTTAAAAATGGCTCCACATATCGATTCAGAACCTTAAAATTTAAAATATATTGCTTTGTCATAACTTAACCAACTTAAATTTTTTATGTCTAATTTAAAAAGTTAAAATGTCTCTGTAGTATAGTTTTGTCAAAACAAAGCTTACACTGCCCAATTTTTTAAAAAAAATTTTTCAAGAGTCATACCAGATTTTTTCCGAAGCAACTGTACATGTAGTATGCTGCGACCACCTCACATATTAGAACCATTACATCCATGCAATATCATTACGTAAAACACTATTGATATATACCTATTATTCTCAATGGCAGAAAGTACAGCTCCAAAATTACTGGCTGTTAATCTGCCTAATCTCATCTGATGCCAAAGAGGGTTGTTTCTTTGCCTAACTGTTGCATTAGCAATCTCTAAAACATCCTCGGGTGTTATTACAACCTGGGCAAGTACATCATCTACACTGCTTGTGACCGAGATAATTTCCTGCATTGTTTTCCACTTTTTGCTTTAGGTGTTGGCTCTTCCTGAAGCAGCCAATAGAATCCTGAAAATCTAAAAAAAAAGAATTAACATATGTTTTGTGAAATTTTTGAATTAAAAAGTACCTGTTAATGCTCTTTAATTCTTCAAGAAAGAAACTTTTGTCTTCTTTAGTGACTGGCCGGGTTAATGCTTTATATTTTCTGGGTGGATAAAGTGAACTAACAGACCCTTGTGGTTCCCCAGTTGTTGAAGCTGATGATTTCCAGGAGCATATTGTGTCAGTCCTACTAATATTTTTATTAGCATTAATAAGCAGTGCGGCCATGTGATGACATTGATATTCACCTCTTGGACAATCACATTTCACAGTTTCAATCTTTCCCTCCTTCCCAATCTGAATCTAAAATAAACATATACCTAAGTTTACACATAAGAAAAACAAATGGCTAATTTACTGTTACCTCCACTGAATATTTCTTTTTCCTCATTGAAGCAAATACTTCTCCTCGCAATATCCCTAAGGAACCATCAAAATCCATTTTAAAAACATGCCCACTTTCAACACTATTTTCACCTTTCCTGAAGACAGATAATTCGTCTTTGAATTTTTCCATAATATCACTCAATCGGACGTTAAAAGACATAATCAAAGATAAGGTTGTACAAAATATATTTTTAAGGTCTTAAAATTTAAAGACAAAATGCTAAATTATGCTTTAAAACTTGTTTTGAAGATAAATCAATAAAGATACCACGTTAACCTTGCCTGCCGTAAAGTTTGTTTTTACCCAGCCTCGAAATGTCAACTGTCAGTGACGTCACACTTCCGCGGTCTATTGTTGATCACACACACATTCTAATTGAACAAATTATTTCATAATTAGTTTACATTAGGCTGCTGCAGAGACAATTTGAGATTAATATGTGCAATTGCCAATATTAAGATACCATAATAATAGAGTTATATAAAACCTGGGCAAGTTCACACTCTCCTCTGGGAATAGAAAAGTGACATTCTTACACTTATCCGGTAGGAGTTTACTTAAACTATTGGGTTAAAATAAAACAAGATATTTTTTTAATAGGTGTTATTGACCATTAAATGGAATCAACTTGGTTAACTTATTTTTATTTTTCCCCTTGAATAGTTTTGGTATGGTGTTTCGCCATGGAATTGGTGATAATGGTGGGCTTGGGTGGAAATGCCATCCAAAAAAAGCAAAGATATAACATTTTTCTTAAAATCTTTTCCTTGTCCATATGTTTACTATCCAGGAACTGTTTAAACAAATGTATCGCTGTTGACCAATTGCTTTGCAGTATACTCAACCTTTTTTAACCAAAACTTCCTCTTTTGGAAATCTAAAATTAAAATATTACATGTAAATTTTGTTGGTTCAAGTATGAAAAATCAAAGACCTAAACTATTATAATGTATGTTATCATATAAAATTACTTAAACTATTTTATTTAATTTTTGTCGGTTTTTATTTACCCAATAAAATATTTTCACTATATAAAATGGGTACTTAAAAGAAAATAATCTTCTGCTTTATATTTTCTATAATTGGAACACCCTCTCAGCAACAAGGCATAGTTCATTAAACTAAATTAAAGCATTATAAATGGAACACTTAACTAAAATAAAACGAAAAATGCAAACTAATCCAAAAAGTAAACAAAACATTTACGAAAAACCTTTTTATCGAAAACCCCTTTTTTTATTCCATGAGAACAACAAAGAAAACAAAACAAATGCAATTTTGATTTGACAAGTAGAAGCAACCATGGGGTACATGCCGTCCTCGTAAAATTGGATGCGAGGGAGAAGCGTTTCCCCCCCTTCTATTTCTCTTGCGATTTAAGTGTTTCCAAAAGGGCCATAACATTATTTTGCCATTTTTTATTGTTAAACTTCCAAAAGACTTTTTAAAGGCGCGACTAAATTTTTATCACTATAAAGCTTATAACTATATCCATCTCCACCTTTGAGCAAATACTACTAGAGGCAGTCTTGCAACTTGGCCGTGCGAAAAATGTGCGTGAGAAAAGAATATAAGTACAACATTTTTCTTTTGCTCTACGTGTTGTTTAGTCGCCGGGGAATAATTTATATCACGCCAACCAATCAGCATGCCGAGCGGGACATATACCCCTTAAATATGAGTAAACTTTTTTCGTCTGTGCTGATTGGTGGGTGGGGAGAAGTATATATCCTGCTTGGAGTGCTGACTGGTACGCGTGAAATATACCATTTTCCGCCGACTAATTAGCACGTAACGTTAAACCCTTATTTTTCTTTCTTCTGGAATTTCCAGCCAAGTTCAAGACTCCTCTGATAGTATATGCTCAAAGGTTGCGATAGATAATCTGAGTAGCCTTTCAATAACGACATTTTTTCCGTGCCTTGAGCATGGTCTGCTCTGAAAATTTTAATTGTATTAAAAAACCTGTTAAAAAAAATTTAAAAAGTTTTTGCCGTAATATTCACAACTATCTTCGTATTTGTTTCTGAAAAAAATATATAAAATTATTATATATAGACAAAGATAATACTACGAATAAATGGTTCATTTAAATGGGGCGTTTTAAATCAGTTCGAAATATAAGCTTCCGTAAATGCGAATAAAAAAGTTTAACCCCTCCCCAGCGAAACAAACCGTGCGACATTGCCAATGTCTATCGCTTTCCTTATTCGGAACACGAATAGCAAAGCGGGCGGGTAAACGGATTGTGTTTTTTCAAGTCGCGTTTCATCCGCCAATATAAGCCGCCCAACACTTTTAATTTCGTTCAAGGATAGCGCGAAAATCTTCGATGGACATCGCTCGGTTAAAACCAAAGGGGTATCAAAAATATAGCATTGAATGGTTCATCTTATCCGTAGTAGTATTATCTTCATATAGAGTGTCAAACCTATTTGTTTAACATTCTGTGCAAGGTAATTTTTCTTTTAATATGTTTAATTGATTGTTACTGCAAAATTCCGAACTAAATTATTTGTTGACAAATAGTTAACATTTAAGTTATGCCCTCTTGCCAAGAGTTTCTATTTTTACCTCTTTGTTAAATTTAACCCATTGTTAAGTTCATTGCTAACTTTACCAACAAGATTGTCACTCGGCCGTACATCTGTTATTTCGTAAGTAAAGAGGATTTATTGTTTTTTTATACGTAGATATTTATCTGTAATGTAAAAAATCCCTTAATAGTTTGAGTTTTTACCTAAAAATAAAAACAAAAGGTGTTGTGTGACAAGCATTATTATGTAGATACGGACTTTTAATTTAATGTTAATATAAAAAAGTACAATTTCCTATTTAAAAGTTATAACAAGTCTTAAGAAAAAAAAAGGCCATGTTAAAAGAATATTAAAATGTATCCTAACTGCCGATAAATTTAAATGATTGCTGACGAAAATTCGATCCACTACTTCACAATGCCACCATATTGATTTTCGAAAAAATGTCTTCTGCTCCACCATTTTGAGAACAAATGCCCACTTGTGTTATGTTATTAAAAAAGAAAATTTGACACTCTATCAAAAAGCGTAAAAATACTATCTATTTAGGTCTATATCCGGTAAAACCGCAAACAATACTCCATTATTTTTTTAAGGAAAGTTTGGGTCCTAAATTTAAAAGCAGCTTAATGTCGTTCAGTATCCCACACCATTTTTGCCGTTGTCATTTGGCAATATTTGCATGTCAATAATCCAACCGATGGATTAAAAAAGAAAATCCGATAGTTAATGGCCACCACGTTTTCCAGATTTAAATATGTCTGACTTTCTTAAGAGACGCTCTTAAAAAAAAGTATACCATATAGGCAAGCTTCAAATAATCCTTACACATTAGTTGGAATGCAATTTTTTTTTAAATAGTGTTAATGAGTGAACTCTGCAAAATAATGGTCATTTTGCACTTTTTCTTAAGTAATGTTTTCTTATACTGCAAAATACTTATTAGATCTTAACCCAAAAATATAATTAATCATATATCCAGGGTTTTAAAAACATCTTACAAAACACTTCGTCTGAAATATTGCCCGCGTATCCCATTTATACGTTGCTGGTGGCCACTACATCATTAATCACAAGTGTTTTAAACCACGTCTTGAATCTGTCTAAAAAATTATCTTTTTATTTTAGAACGTGATCTAATTTGTATGAAAATAATTTAATATTTGATATATCTTTGCTTTATTGATATTCTAACATGAATGAAGCATTGTTTCAAATCTTATATAGGGTATCTGAAAATACCTTACAACAGTTTATGACAGGCCTCTTACCTCAAAATAGTAAGAAAGATTCTTAATACATCCAGTTTCCACATAAAAATCTTTAGAAAGTCAAAGTGTTGATAATAAAGAAAATAAGAAAAAATTTTACTATGATTATGTCTATAAACCAAAAAGAAATAAAATCAATAGGCATGATGACAGATTTTAAAAAACTGTTGTATCATATTCGAAAATATATACTAATTGTACGGAATATCATATTTCGGAAGAAAAATCAAGATTTATTTTGAAATTTTAAGCTTAAAATTCCCACCCAAACGCTTCAAAGTGTCATAGCGTCGATTGTGACGTCACGTTAGAGTAAACAAAGTGCAAACACAAACGTTCTTTCAAATTACAAGTTATTTTACGTGTTTAAAACAGGAATTCGAAATCGTATAGGTGATGGTCGGTTCCTCTGTGTACTATACTAACACGTCAATAAAAACTGCTAACAAGTTATTTGTACTCGTGCCATACGAAAAAACAATACGAGATAAGTGGCTTGGGCTTGCAAGGCGTGATTTAACAGGAATTGTGCCCACAACGCAGCTTTACTTTTGTGAAGATCACTTTGACGTAAGTATTAACCTAATTTTGTGAACTTATAGCCCTTGTTCGAAGATTCAAATAAATACACAAATAAACAAATGTTTTGAGGTTAGGTTTTGTCTATCAAATCAATCTTATCAATTTGTCATCTTTAATACATATAGATACACTAGCTTTTGCCCGCGACTTCGTCCGCGTAAAGTTCATTTTATCCCGATACTCGCCATAATACACAGTAAAGAATCTCGGGACATTGGACACGCATAATAAATAATTTTAATTTATATATCTTTTTTTACATTGAAATCCTATTCCAAGACCGAGCTAAGCCAGTCATGATCTACAGAAAATCTGTTATTTTTTTTTTTAGTTCCTCCAAACCATCTTTTTCGCATATTCAGTACGTAACTATTAGGTTTATTTACATGACTTCACCAAATAAAAATGTTAAAAATTTATTTTTTTCGACAAGTTATTTGCATATAAAATGCTTATTTCCAACGGCACTGGATTCAAAACGTCCCTTCCTACTAAAAACATCCCCTTCTGCTGACGATGGCAAAAGTGTATTGAAATGAGTCTCCGAAGGATCGTTTTTGGTTTAGGCAAAGTAATAAAAAAACAGGTTATTATACTTTGTACATCATAAGAAAAAAAACTGTGTTTTTTTCTGGGTATGGGTTTATTTTAAAGGATGCCATTAAAAAGTTGAACGAACAAATCAAATTTATTCCAACTGGGATTATACCAAATTTGATCCAATTTAGTCGTTCTATTCTTTTATTTCATACTGTACTTTTTGATACTTGGTTTCAGTCCGGAAAATGACCTTTTACAATGGACTAGGCCGGAAAAACTTTTTTTTAGGATTTGTTGATATTAAATCGTTTCAAACCGTTCCGCCGATTTGTATGGTACTAGCTGCCCTGTAGCCTCATTAGATGTTTGCAAATTTTCAGGATTTAGATTTTCACCATCTTCCTCCATTTCATTAATTTTACCAAGAATGATTATAAAATAACACTAATTTTCATCTAACTTTACTTTTCCCCTTGACATAAATAAAAACGCGACAGTTGCGTTTCTTGGATATATCAACGCAACCTTTTCATCAAATTCAATGGTCAGTACTGGACGTGATGTTTCCATCTGGTAAAACAAAAATTCTTAAAATTCGTTTTCAAAGCAGACAATTAATTAATTTGTAGATATACGAAGTAGTAATGTAACAAATATTCGCATTTGCATTCGCATTCGCGGATATTTGCATATTTTTGCATATTTGCATTCGCAAAATTCCTGCGAATGTTTTGCGAATATAAAAAAAAAAATTAAAGATAATAGTAGGTCATCAAAATCGAAATCCATATATTTTTTACTTTTTTTATAACAAGAAAAGGTAACTTAACCTCTTTATCACATTATCAGTCTTCACTTTATCATTTGGTATTATTTATGTATTTACTTTACTTTGGGCAATAAAGCTTAACAATTAAATTTTTAATAAAACTTGTAAAACAAAAAATATATAATGCAATGTAAACAATGAAAAACAAATTTTTCTATGAAATTTTTATTAGTTTTTACTTAAGTTTTTAATATATTTAATCTTCTTTTTGAACAAAACTAAAAATAATAATTAAACAAATATATTATTTTTCTACAATAAACTATAAATATATTCATGTTTTATAAGAATCATAAGTAAACACTTTAAACAAAGAAAAACAAAATTATTTTTTTTACTTTAATAATGCTTAAAAATTAAATTCTCATTAAAACTTGTAAAACAAAAATTAAATGCACTTTTATCAGTCTTTATAACCATTTAATGTTTGGATAATTATCATCTTGAATAAAACATAAAAATATAATAATCAAACTAAAACTATATTCTTTTTAAAACAAAAACTAAATATTTGCATTCGCAAATGTTGGTAGCCGATATTCGCATTCGCGAATGTTCAAAAAATGACATTCGTTTTATCACAAATACGAAGCAGATTAAAAGTACGTTATGATTTCAAAACATAAATTTTGACAGTAACAGTATGAAATAAAATATTGTACAATATTCGCCCAAAAAACCTTTACAATCGAACCCAGACTCTGCTCCTTCGCCGCATCGTCCGTAAACATCTCTCTTATACTGTAGAAATTTATTTTCCGGGCTTATAACGTACATATTTATTGTTCTGTTTTTTTTAACTTTAATCTAGAAAAACATGCTATTTTCGATTTCTTAACAAATTTGGTTAAATTTAAAATTTGCGTATTCTTTTATTGTTAGATTTATAGGTGCAACTTAGTGCGCCAGGCCATGTTCAGGCTTGACGCATGCAGTGTGTATATTACACGAAATATTTCAGCGTGTTTCCACTATATCATAACTTTCTTATCGTTCCATATAGAGCTATGAAATTTAGTATGTAATCTAGTCAGTATTCTATGTACAAAAATTAAGAAAGTTATGTCAGTGGACTCATTAAAATTACGGGTCACTCTCGAGTGAAGTAGAAACCTAAAATTTGATATGTAAGTAGGATTTAGGACATAAGTGAAGAAAAAATTTTGAAAACTGCACATTTTTACTCGAAACGCCCTGAAACAGGGGGTAATATCGTAATATCGGTATATTGTATATAATACTTATGTAAAATAACTCCAACCAAATATCTCGTCCTTTTCAAGTACTGAGATCTAAAATTGGACCAAATTCTATCCAAATTCTTTTTCCAGTCTGAAAAACTGTTTACAATGTTAAAAAAAAAACATTTAATAATTATAGACCGATCAGTAAAAAAAATTTGCCGAGTCAAAAAAAGAGTGAAACAAAATTGTGGACCAAAATTGTGGACAGAATTTGGTCTAACTTTTGACCCAAATACTTTTAGAGGCTGATATTTTTGGATAGGAACTTAGCCCTTATTATACATGAAGACAATCTACGTGAAGGGCGTTTAAAAAGTGCATTAACACCAGAAATCGTAGTAAACAAATATGGTTTTGGAAGATCGTAGATTAATCAAACGAGATTTAGTAGAATTCATCCGACAGGGTGACCAATATTTTGGCTAATGTTTTGGTTTTCAGAAAGCATTGGTTCCGTATTTGCTAAAAATGGAACAAACACATTTGAATGCGACTTTCTCAGTAAGATATGGTGTGTTTTGGAAAGGATAAGCTTCGTTTTGTAAAGAGTAGAAATAATTTTGTACATCGTCCATCACTGTGGATAAAACTTGGATCTTACCAACATAATCCTGAAATAAAACAGAAGGCTAATAAGTAGTGTCACCCTAGTACAGTTTTTTTGAGATGTAACAGGAATTAAAATACCAAAAAAATGACGTAGCTATTTATTTATTTGAAATCGGCGAAGTGTCATGAGTTGACAGACCCCCGTGATTTTAACAATAACTGACTTAAAAAATGTGGTTATTGGTGTGATAGAATTTAATAAATATTGGCTTTTTAAGGACAATTTCAACTCATGCATAAAAAACCTCACAAATGTAAAAAATCAAAATTTGCTATCAGATGAAAAGGGAGAGGAGACTGGCTGAAAAATCGATAATTTTACTGATCTGTCGATCGTGTCTGCAATCGTTACCTCAGTATCGACTGTATTTTCTATTGTTAAATAATCTGCCAATAACCATGCAATATTTATTCTCGTAATTGTCGTACATAATAACATAAAGAAAAAAAATTGTCATAAAATATTTTAATTAAAATTTACATGTAATATTTTAATTTTAGATTTCAAAAAAAGAGGGTGTTTTGGTTTGCAAATGGTTGAGTGTACTGCAAATTAACAATTGGTCAGGTAGCAGATACATTTGTTCAAAACAGTTCCTGGATAGTGAACATATTAGGACAAGGAAAGATTTTGACAAAATGTTATACCTTGCTTTTTTTGGATGGCATTTCCACCCAAGTATCCACCAGGTATCAAATTCCATGGTGAAACACCATACCAAAACTATTCATGGGGAAAGAATAAGAAATAAGTTAACTAAGATGATTCCATTTAATGAATAATATAACCTATTAATAAAAAAAATTATTGTTTTATTGTTAATGCAAAAGCTGTCAAACTAACCTACCAGATTAAGTGTAAGAATGCCACTTTTCTATTCCTCAGAGGGAGAGTGTGAACTTGCCCATGATTGTGTCTATGTAACTGTAACGGTATCTTAGTATTGGCAATTGTCACATATTAATCATTCAAATTGTCTCTGCAGCAGCCTAAATTTAAACTAATTATGAAATAATTTGTTTAATTAGAATTGTGTTTCTGATCTACGTATTTAAATACCGATAAAAATTCTCTTAAATTATACAATACAATAAGATTAGTTTAACAAGAAACAGAAATTTATGTTCGTAATTTAACAATAATTGTCAAACAAAAACCTATTCTCCACTAAAAATGATTTTAAAAAATTTGGGGAAATAAGCTACAAAGGCAAGGACTACCTATGTCTGGTTGTATTCTGAAAACTAAAAAAAAGGGGTATAGGTATTGACAAAAAGAGTCTCATAAGAAAAAAGACATGTGAATGGCAATGACCTGAGCATTGTTTAAAAAGCTATAACAAAAACGAGTGGCATAAGTTAGGAGGTTAGTGTCATCATAATGCATATAAAAATTAATATATAGCATGTAATTTTTTTTTAAATATATAGGACCTTCCTTTTATAATTTTCATAGTAAGAAAAAAACTCACACTTATGATCACCTGCTTAAGATGATATAAGATTATAAAGATTTTTAAACAACCATTTATAAAATAAAGGTTTTCCATTGGGCCAACTACATGTATTAGCCAGTGTAATTTCTTAAAGTAAATTTACTTCTTAATGCAAAATAAACATTTAACATAAAACACAGTGTAGTAATAAAACACTTCTTTACTTATTATTTATTTTATTTAATAAAATGCCATTTACATATTGCATGTTCTCGTTGGAAGCCTTTTAGAAGCCTTTTTTTATTGTATGCATTTTTTTGCTATATTCTCTTATTGGAACTTTAGGCCTGTTATTTAGAATTAGTTTACACTTTTTGTACACACCAAATTCTGAAATACACCTTTGATAAGAGCACTTACATAAAAAAGTGTAAAATACTGTACACTAATTTTGAATAACAGAGGATTTTTTTTTTACTTTTAAAGAATCCATTAAAAAAATATGTTTACTTTAGAGTTCTAAAGACAGCCCTTCAGTTATTGGATAAAATTATTAAAGCTTCTTTGGGTAAACAAGTTGGTATTTCGATTTTAGCATTTCCATTTGTGGTTTCTTAAAAAAATTCTGCTAAGACACCTGAATCTTCTTGCCCTCCTCATTAAAAATTGTAATATATATTATATGCATATTTATAACGTATTCTGCCTTCTTTATCCTTACTAAAAAATTCAAAAACACATTTAATGTAGGATTTCAATATTCTGAGCTTTTTACCAAGAAATAAATCTTTTAACCCATAAATATTTTGGAATTAATACAAATAATTCACCTGCATAGTATACAGTTTAATAATGGTACATGTTTTTATCTTAAAATTTTAATTTTATTTATAAAACGTAATATTATTCATCCAAAACCATTTGAATTAAATTTTTTGTTTACAAACAAGATTATGAAATGACAAGCACAAATGATCACAAATGACAAGCTAGCAACCATGGCGGCACCCTATATTAGACATTTCGCGCAGATTGAAGAAGAGAAAGCCCTCTTCTATTTCTCTGGTTACCTTTACACAAATTTGTTTTAAATTTTATTCGTGCTCAGACAGCCAAATATTTTTTGCCTGGTGTATGAAACCAGCCAAAAAATATTCGGAAATTTAATTTAACCTGTTTCGCCGGTTTTATTAAAGTTTTAAAAGCAAGTACCACGCGAAACCAAGAAAAAAAGATCCAGCCAAATCTGAGCACTTATGATATTACCTATGAATATTCTTAGATATTTTTTTTTTTGTTTTTTAAAAACATAATGTATCAGTATATTAAAAGTCGTGGGCCGGTAAGAAAAATTGTAAACATGTTTTCCCGCTTTTCGTAGACACAGTTTTAATTCGATTTCTAAATTGCTTTGACACAAAAAATTTTCTTGCACAAAAAATTCGATTTAAAATTGCTCTGCCAGCGAAACGCGATATTTATTAACCAGTGGCGTCGAAATCAGACTTTTTATATGCAAATTAGGTCATAAAAATAAATTTTCATTTCTGGTATACAATAGAAAGATAAATTATCTGCTCAACGAAACTGGATTGGGATTTGAATACCGGGTTGTTTAACACGTTTTTTAGTTTGATAAGAAATACAAGAGTTTGTGATTTAAAATACATTTTATTATTGAGTATAATCTCTTTGCACTTCAATACACTTGTTTTAACGATCTTCTTTATTTATGGATTCAGAGAATTCGATAGACTCTCGAAATACGCTTTCACGGCTGCTATGATGTTTTCGTTAGATAAATATTTTAGGATGTGAAAACAGCCCGAAGTCAGAAAAAAATATCTAGCAAATAAGGTGGATGTTGCAACCATCCGTACTATTTTCTAATTTTTGCAATGGACAAACCTTTGTCTCGTCTCATCTCGTCTCGTTTTGTCTTGTTTGTCTCGAGTTGGTTTGATTTATTTCAATTAAATTAATTTCAATATACAGTACATTGGTATTGTATAGGATAATTTCAATAAAAATTAGTTCGGAAGTTTAATAAAAATGCTTTGACCTCGTCGATTTTTATTTTTAGATTACAGGTTACACATTTTAAAACAATTATTATGTCTGCAAAGTGCACAAGGTGGTGATAAAAAGACATATTTTTTAAATGAAACACACATATTTTATCATTACATTATTAATTCCAATGTTTAATTCTAGAAATGTTAATACTCAATTTTTTTTACCAATTTTTACCTTTTTATAAAATAATTGAGTATACCCAAACTCTCCTAAATGGCAATATTCTTATACCTACGTAACTTTCTGGGTATAGAATATGAAGAAGGTATAGAAATTTCCAGAATTGAATAAATAGAATCCAAAACTGTAAAGATATGAGTAGAAAACTTTCTTTTGTAGCACCCTAATACTTTATGGACGTGCCCTGTCTAATTCGAAATATCGTTAAAATTTAACAAAGTATTTAACATTATACCTATAACTTACATAAGCACATTATCTACAAATCTTATATTTAAGGCATTGTTTTTAGTTTAAATTAAAACTTTTTAAAACATAATAGCGGCATATCCTCAACTAATAAAAAACAATCCTCTGCCTAGGCATTAAAATGCCGCCCCCTGTAACCTTTAAAATAAGCCGTAGAAGCAAAATACGTAAAAAAATACGGGCTGTCCATTTATGGAGTATCTTCTTTTTTGGAATTTGTATAAATGCTTACATTTTTTATACACGCCTTGTAAAATAAAAGTTGACGTGATTGAGCTTTTTCTTAAAATTGTGTAGTTTCTTAAAAATTGGTGATTTCAGACTTTACGGACATCCATAATATGCAACTAAAAATAAAATAAAGAACCTAATTATTTGTTTTTTTATTTAAAATAAAAATATAGAACATATATGACATAAAAATGTTCCACAAAATAGAAAAAATCTAAAAGATAATGGAACATAAGTCATAACTCAATTATGTAATGCAATAAATGAACCTTAAGGGGAGCTTTAAAAAATGTTTAAATGAACGTGTTATCTTAGTTTTAACATTTTCTTACGATTAAACATGTTTGTGATTCATATCAGCACTAATACTATTTATGGCCGGCTTTTCCCCGATTTTCGCCTGTGTGCTGCGCTTGAAATCTCAATCGTCCCCGTCATTTAAAAACAAAGTGTGTGGTGCAGAACGTTTTAACTCCTCATCTTTGTAAGCTCTGATTAAGAAAAATTATTTGATATGGTTAAAAAAATGTTAATGCTTATAAATTCTACTTAATCCTAAAAATATGATTTAAAAGTATTCGAAAGGATTACAAAGAATTTTGGATTATTAAACATTATAAATAGTGGACAAATCATCTAATATTTAAAAAAAATGGATTACAAAGTATTTGGGATAATTAAAAATTATTTATTAATACTGGACAAATCATCTCAATATTCGAAAAAGTTTACGAAATTAAGATATTATTTTAGAATTACACAGTGATTGATAGAATTCAATATTTATTATACTATCAAATCATAGTATATTCTGATCATTTTTACCATTTTCTTCAGCATTGAAAATGATTTCAAATGATGAATCGTTAAATTTTGAAAATGATTTACAGTATTTAATATGATTCTTATAAGTATTAGAACGTTAATCATTTTTAATCCTGTCAAATCATTTTTTCTAATCAGGAAGTTCATAGATAATCAATTTTAGTTTTCTATCATAGTAAATACCGATATGAAACAATGACCCACATAAATTTATCCCATTACTTATCTGTCCACCTAAAAGATATCAGAACAGTTTTCAGAGCAAAATTAAAGCTGTTGGTACCTAAAATCTAAGAGCAAACCACCAGTACCATCTTTAAAAAAATGTTGCATAGAACATTAAAAACCAAAATCTGTACAAACGATATGCTTTTTTCTAAATTTTATGTAGAAAAACCTATAAACGTAGCCATTTTTTCTTTTTTATTATAATTTAATCGGGTTGCCGGGAAAATGTTTTTTTTATAAAACCTTATTGATGCTTTTTTTTGCAAAGAAGAGATGCCAAAAATCAAAATTAATTTTCCACAAAAGAAAATCATAATTTATTAGATGACCCTTTTAAAGTTAAAAAGCTGGGAATTTCCCGGGGAAAAAAATATTTTGTTTATAATATTTTTTTTCCAAACCAGTGCTCGAATTGGACTGAAATGACGTTCCAAATTTTTAAAAAAAAACAATTCGTTCCGGTTCATAAAAAAAAATAATAAGTTCCGTTGCGGATCATAAAAACAAATTTTGTTCCGTTGAGGTTTGTTCTAAAAAACCCCAAAATTTTTCCCCGAAAAAATTTTAACATTGACAACAAAGTCAGCCCTATTGGAGTGACCTAAGAAATTCTAATTCGATGCGGGTTTTTTCTCTTGACCCCAAATTTCCCCAAAAATATTTTTCTTCTAAAATTGGCAAAAACCCAAAAAAGCACTGTTTGCTGGCAGTGTACATTTTTTTTTGGGGTTGATGGTAAAGCATTGGCAATTGGTGGTAATATTATGCCAAAAATCTTATACGCACCGTTTCCCCAAAAAAACACCTATTTACCAATAAATTTGTAAAGTAGTGGGGGGGGGATCAAAACAAGGTAAAAGTACCTTTTTATATAGATTTCTGTTCTTTTAGGCTGTTAACTTTACGAAAAAACGTGCACAAAGCACAAATCTGCGAAATTGAATTTAAAGTACACTTTTCTAGTAGTTGCCAATATTTAAAAAACATTTTTTTTAAAATCCCTTTTAAAAAACCGAAATCAAAAAAAGTAGCGTTTTTAGACCCCCGTGGTATTACCTTTTTTTTTTTTTCTTTTGTGATTTAGCCTTTTATACACTGAAAATACTAAAAAAATTCAAATATTTTCTTACTGCTCTACATTTTGTATGTGCCAATAAGTATAATAGATTTTGCCGTAAAACTTCCTAACTACCACATAAGAAATATAAAAAAAAATCAGTTATAAAACTTTTCAATTTATTTTTTATTTGTTTACACAGCTTATAATGTATTATATAATAATACACACTACATCTTTGGTGTCGAGATAAAACCTATTTTCTAAACTTAGGTACGTACAAAATGGTATAATTATTTTGTTTACATGTCTATATTAATTTTAATTTATAAAAACACTTAGATTGCACTAATATATGTATTTCTTTATGCAGAACTTCAAATACTTTCTAACCAAACGGTAACTTTGCTAACCATAAATTAAAGAAATTAAACCTTTTTTTATATAAATTAAAAAAAAAAACAACTATCATACATAGGCCTAATACAATTTAACTTTTGTTAATGATACAGTACTATCTTTAAGGTCAGCAACGTAAGAAACTTTTTACTTTTTTACTTATAATTACTTTACAAGTCCAACCATTTTTTTGCTTTATAATTTTACTGTACCTAAACTGCTAAAAGTGTTTTTTTTTGAAAAGCTGATGCATTTTCAAATTTTTTTAAAGGGTATTCTGAAATATCATTAACTTTTATTAATAGTGATTTTTGTTTTAAGGTTATTAGTAATAAAAAGGTTTCTTTTTGGCCTGTATTACGGTGTAAAGTTAAGGGTGTAGATAGACCCCCAATATGGGGATTTCTTGTGTCGCTAGTTCTTCACTTTTTGTAACCTTTTGGGGGTTTA
>JAHBCN010011762.1:0-28054 GCA_019359885.1 Listronotus oregonensis
TATTAAATAAATAGATCTGAAGGATAGTGTTTTGTAACACTGATTTAAAATATTAATTTGTCACCAGCAATGGTTTACTCGATCACAAATTATTAAAAGACTGCTGTCAAAGCATTTTTTAAAAAAGTCGCTCTAATGGATTTGATGTCTGAGCGACTTAGTGTTACCATCTTATACTTTACTGGACAATTGGTATAGCACTAGTTTTAAATTCAAATAACTTTAAAACGTTTAGATAGGTCTACAGGACAGCTATACTGGACTAGGCTAGGGCATTTAAGCTATAATTCTTTATAAATTAATTTGTCTTTTTTGGTATTACCGATGAACTTAGGTGTCTTATTGCACATTTCCACCATTTCTTGGTTAGTTTTTCAAAACATTTGCAACTTGGATAATCAAATATGACAACGTCTGCACCAAATTTTTTAAAAGCTTCCGTCTTTCCTAGTTCGATTAAAAATTGAATTCCATTATACATCGTGTCCATATCCTCGTCTTCACTTAGATAGTTAGGATCTATAATAGGTTTATCTTCTGGGTTTCGGGATTTAAGCGTTACAGTACCACGTGATTTTGGGTGCAATAGTATTATTACTACCAATATATCACTGGAACTGTTGGCTTTGAGTGCAGCGGCATATTCGTCATTTAATCTGAATAAATAAAATAAATATTAGAATATTATAAAAACAGTTTTTTTGTAGGTCAAAGATTATTTTATTTTCAAAAAATAATAGATTTTAAAAAATAACAATAATATAATTTTGACATTCGATTAGAAAAAACGCAACCATAAAAAAATAACCAAGGAATAAAGAGTAAAATTGGAAGCACATTGTTTAATAAATAGTTTAGATTTCCCTTTGGTGGTAAAAATAATATAACCATCCGAATTTGGGGGTGGAAAAACATTTATATAAGAGTTTTGACTGGAACTTAACATATTTTAAAGCGTTTTTATAACATCTTATGAAAACAAGTCGCTTATGCACGTGTTAACGATTCAAAGAAATGCTGTCTTAATAAATTTAGTTTAACATAAATTTTCACTAAAAATTATTTTGTAAATAGTTTTGCTCTACTGTAAAGGTAACACATAACGTATGTAACTAAAGCTTTAAGAATGTGAGTCTTAGCTCTAAAAACTATTTTTCTATTTTTTAAAAAATGATATACTTTATTAAAAAAACAGTAAATGAAGCTAGCTAATTTTTTTAAAAAAGAAAAAGCACACAGTAATTTACAACGCAAAGCTGGATTAGTATAGGAATGAAAATTTGGTGCTCTTTAACAAGAAAAGGAAACATAAAAAGCAGCATAAACGGTTTAATTTAAACTGGTGGCCGCCTTTGCTTTTTATAATGTTCCGCTTCCCGCACGTTTCTGTAAAAATAGTCCATATAAAAAAAAGGCGACCGACAGTTTAAATCAAACCTTTTTAGCAACTTTTTATGTTTTTTTTTTAAAGAGCACCAAATTTCTATTGATATACTGATCCAACTTTACCCAATGCCACAGTATTGTCATATAGAAAATTTTATAGTAGAGATCGAACGCTGTTAGAACAACACCGATACGTCACGGTTTTATACGGGTTTGCCATATGAGAACGTGACGTATCGGTGTTGTTCTTACAGCGTTCGATCTCTATAAATAAGATTTTATCCCTTTTGCATAAGTATTTTTCCCAAGGCATGTACACACATGGCAAACCAAGATCAATTAACGAATTCTTTAGCGTTGTTTGGTTATATGTGGACACTTTATTTGGTTAAATAGACGTTATTAAATAGATTTATTGGCCTTCGTTGTGGTCGTGGTTCGGTAATAGAGCGATAAAATTAGAGCACAGCAAAAGAAAATTCTTTGGTCCCTATAGGCAAGTGTTAACGGTAAATGGGCCTTGGTTCACAAGGCATTTTACGCAAAATTACATTTTAGGAATTAGGCTAAAAAAGTTATAAAATAAATTATATTACCCAAAAAAAACTCTCATCTGTTCACCAGTTAATGCCGGTATATCAAAAGTAAATTCAATTTCGGGTCTTTTTTCCTGACCTTTTCCAAAATTCGTAAAACCAATCATTTCGGCGGAATAACCAGTAGTAAGTGGCCTTAAATTTTTAATGTAAAGTTTAAGTTGCTCTTCCAGAGTTTGATTGTAAAATATTTTTTTTGTCCTAAAATTATTTAAAAATCAGCAAATTTTGGGTAAAATATAAAAAAAAATCTACAAATATTTAGTAGGAGTATAGAGGCATAAAGGCTGGTAAATAAAACAACGAATGTATGATTTTTCCACCAGTTAGTTTAAGTCGATACGTAAAGTAAACAACATCTCTTGAAAATATCAAATGAGATTTAGGCGAAACGTTGTAGAAAAAGTTTTTAAATAAACGGAATAAATCCCGGCGTCAAAGACTAAAATCCGTAATTCCTTAACTGCAAACAGCGTAATACCCTTTTTATTACATTATTTGTCTAACAATTTAGTTATTTCCTGTAGTGCCTAATTCTAATTTAGGAAAACAGCGTAATAAATATTTTTAATTCTTTGTTGGCTACGGCATTACAGAGAATTACTAAATAGTTAATTCACAGATTCTCAAAAAAAAAAAAAAATCCCCACTCGGATTTGACATACGAGTACTTACTGTAAGTTTTTGGGGCCGCTGATAGAGGTGTTGAAAAAGTAACTACTCGTTACTTTATACTCGTTATTATTCAATACCCAAAGTAACGAATACCCAACCAAGAATTATATCGGTACTTCGTTACTTTAAATATGTTAATATTTTGTATTTTCGGCTGCGGGCATTCACTGCTGGTGCTATTATTTCTTCTCGTTATTTTTAAAAACATTTTTCAATGAATTCTGTTTATTAACATAAACATGCAGACATAAAGACATGCCGACCTTATCAAATTTATGAGCTGACCAAGTAATTATTGGTAAAATGTTATTTATAAATAAATTTATGAGCTAAGATGAGATGATTTTTATGTTTCGATATTACGTCACCGTAATGCAATGCAGGAAATTTAAAATTTCTAACTTTATAGAACACTTTTATCCCGAGAATATACTTTAAAATTTCCCAAAATATTCTTGCTAATCAAGAACTAATCGAAAGTAACGAAGTAACGAAAATTTAAGAAATGATTACTTTATACCAAAGTACAGATAAGTAACGAGTAGCCAAAAGTAATGAAAATCGACACCTTTGAATCGCTGGAAATCGAATCAAAGCTCAAGAATTGCGCCATTATTTCAGTTTTTTTTTTTTTAATTGCAAAATCCATAAGTGTAGGTTTAAGGTATGACCTAATAAATAGAGTATCCTTAGAAAATTCTAAAAAAATTTATACAGGATTTTTTAAAAAGCTGCTTAATAGGATTAATAAATAGAGTATCCTTAGAAAATTCTAAAAAAATTTATACAGGGATTTTTAAAGCTGCTTAATAGGATTAAAGAAGCTGCGGATGTGACTTAACCTTTTATTTAGGTCTTAGCTATGATTAAAAGATCTGATATTGTTTAAAAAGTTAGAAACAATTATCACGGGATGTTTTTTAACATCCTGGACCAAATAAAAGTGCAAGGAGATATAAATTACAGTAATCCTTACCTCGTATTGAAGTTTCAGGTGTGACCGAATCGAATAATCTCAAAAAATATGAATAAATCATTAACAGGGACTTATATTTTTAATAAGATCCTACGATTCTCAACTGCTGTTGATTTGAAGTTTTGGAGTTTCTTCGAGTTGATTAAAAACTGTGTTTTTTTGGGTCAAATTCATTCATCTCCCTTAGCCATTTAATAATAACGCACCTTGCTTTTTCTCAAAAGATCTGCGGAGTGAACGCCGTTTATGTTTTTTCTTCTCGCGTAAAACGCGTGTTTGCGATGTGACGGCATGAACGTCGTTATCCTGGAAGTCTATGCCGGAATAATCCGTTGCCCACCATCTATTTACTAAGATCATACCTCAAAATAAATTCAAAGTTTTCGCAATTAAAACAGACAAGTTAAGTTGCATTTCTTGTGTGCTTGGATTCAGTTTTAGCGATCCTAAAAGCTTCCGCCGTAAGTATGTCAAATCCGAGTAGAGAATTTTTTCAGTTTTTTTGTGGAGCTGTGTTATGGTTGCTAAAAATAGGGGATGTTACACTGTTGGCCGGTAATAAATATACTTCTTAGGAAATGACGTATTTTAATTTGAAGATGCCAACATAATAATATGTTAGTCTGATTTAATTTGTTACATAAAAAAAGACAATAAAATACCAAAATTATGTAAAACTTACTGATATTTTATTTAAATACTACTTTTAGAATTATTTTTTTTATAAATTATATACGTGTGGGAACAAAATTTTATTTAAAAAATAAAAATTGTAAATACTACTACTACAGAAAAACATAATATCAAATAGAGTATTTAAGATAATTTTTGTTTATATTTATTTAAGTTGAGATTACCGATTCTTATTTGAAGAAAGCCACCTTATAAAGAAGTATTTCAAAATAGTTATTAAAATTATTTTATATCCTCAGAATATATTTTCAATTTAAAAATACAGTCTAAAAGCTAAGACTTTCATGGATTTAGTTTGAACTTCTTTTATTATTTCAGTTTAAAATAATATATAATTTTACTTTAGGATTTCAGTTAGTTTTACAAAAGTAAAAACTGGTCGTTTACAATTAAAATGACATATCATTTAAAGAACGCGTCTATATTATCTCATTCAAGTTTGAAACATTTGGATTGCTCAATTTGAGAATATATTTGCCGAGAAAATATAATCTAAAAATATAAATTTTGAAATTCGGAAATTTTCATTTCTAGAAAGTCCACCTACAGTGTGCCTTTGATTGGCACCGGAAATTGGCGGTGCTTGGTTTGCCCGTTCATTCTTGTGATTATAGATCTGGGTGAAGGGTATAGCGAAATTTTAATCGGACTGTTCTAGTCCCATTGCACATTATTTTGTTTTGGGTGTTTGTACAGTTAAATGGCTGGAAGACGAAGACATTTTTACAACGGTGGGAATGTGATGGTGTTTATTCAAACTGAGAGTGAAAGTATTTACACCATTGTTTTATAAAAACTGTTGTCAAAAACCAAAAAGAGGTCAGAAAGATGATCTCATTATCACCAAAACAGGCATTTTTATTTAAATAAACTTACCTATAGGAGCATACGCTTTTGTTTCATAACTAAAAACATGTTTATATAAAATGTTAGATATTAACTTATTCAAAAAACTGCTAAAAAACTGACATTGTATAAACCATTATCTATTATTACAGGCTACAGAATATGAGTACAGAGTGTGATAAAATTCAGTATACCTAACAAACAATATATACATATACCTACCTACATATCTAATAAATTGTATATTTTTAGGCATTATTTTTAAAATAAAATTTTTTTATTACAATATTCAAAAAAATCTTAAAATGAATTTAGAGGCACTTGCGCTTATTACCTTTTTAAAACTTGCCAACTAGGAATATGGGTAAATGAAATTGACTAAAGCTATTCTAAGCAAACTGCTTTTAGTTAAGTATATTATTTTAAAACTTTGACTCCCTGTAGCCTATAGGTACCCCAAACTGCACCTGTTTGAAAAAAAAATTCTTACAAATAAAATGTATAATAATAATACATATTATGTATCTTGCTTTCTATATATTGTATAAGCCTGAGTATATTTACCTTTTTAGTTAAATGTTTAGGAGTACCTAGGAAAAACGTAGTATACGATTTGAGAAACAGTTTTTTGAATTAATTATATTTAAAACACTTTAACACTTGTAGTTTGTCGCCCCTGTACGTATGTATAGGAGTTAATTTACTTTTAAATTAAATTTTAACATGCATTTTATTTTATTTATCTGTATGTTGGTATAGAAATGTGATGTACCCACCTATTTACTTATTACAGAAAAATCTGTTGCTTAATATTTTAATTTTAGCATTTCGAATGTTTATTTTATTTTTTTAGAAAATGTCAGAGGAAGACCAGTTGCCAGAGTTGTCCGAAGGCCTTCTTAAAAAACTAATCCCGTTGGTTGGGCCTCGAATGACTGTTCAAAGAAAAATAGCTAAGACTGATTTTTATTTCGTTACGAAGTTGAGAACAAGACTGTTTCTTTTTCCAAGAAAGTAGAACTTAAGCGATAATTCTTCTATAATGAAAATTATAATTTATTTATTTAACAGATTTTTAAAAAGCTTCAGCAAGATATTTTTTTAATAAACGTTAAGATTTTTTTACCTGTTGTTTTTTTGTAGTTGTCAGCTAAACCTGTTATAATTATAATGGACTTTTTTAACACAGCGAAAAAAAACTTTTAAAAAATTGTATACCTATATTAATGTTATCTAAAGGCAATAATAGATTTTTATCATTTTTAAAAAAAGTAACCGTATATTTTTTCGTATTTCCAATTTTAATGAAAACAACGTTGTTTAGGTCAACAGTGTTGAGATCATAATACAACATTATTTTACTAAAATTGACTGAATACGGAAAAAATCCGGATACGTTAAAAAAAAGAATGTCGATTTCAGTTAGTGGTGCAGCAACTTCTCTTTAAATGTATTATCTGAAGTGCTTTAACAAATTCAAGTGTATGCATGGGGATCTTAAAAATAACTAAGAGATACGAGGTTGGTTAAATTAAGGTAAAGTTGCGCATTTACTTGCCCCTACAAAAATGCCGTTTAAAATGTGTAATTTTTCCAAATAATTTCAGAGATAACCACAAAAAAAATAAAATTTTCAAAAATTGATCTTTTTTTTCTAACGCTATTTATTAACCGATTTTAAAAATATTGCCACATTTACGTAGCCACTTTATTTCCGCTTCATCATAGTGTTTTTGGATTTGCCATTCAACGTTTAATTTTATGACGACCATGATTAACTTTATTTTTTTTTTGTGGACGCCTTATTGGATTTTTTTTTAGTTTTGAGTTTCTTATTGAATGACCTATTCAACGATGTATCACACTTGCATATCAGATTTGTGGTTCGGTACTTAGCTCCAAAAAGTAATGAGAGTGGAAGAGATCCTATATGGCGTACGCAAGAAAAGATAAAGTTGATGGTCGTCGAAAAAAAATGAAAGCGTTGAATAAGAAATATCAAAGCACACCACTATTTAGCGGAAATAAAGTGGCTATGTGAATGTGTTATTAATTTCCCCATAATCGGTTAATAAATAGGGTTAGAAAAAAATAAAATACATTTTTCCAAAATTTTTGGTTTTCCCGTATATCTTTGGAATTTATTCGAAAATCTGACACATTTTAAACGGCATTTGTTGGGCAACTAAATAAACAACTTTACTATAATTTAACAGGCTTCATATTCCATGGTATCCAAAATCCCCATGGATACACTCGAATTTGTTCCACCTAATACACTCTTCAGTTCCTAAAAATGTCAACATATTAAACCGAACATCATTAAAAATTATTAAATTAAATAGTTAATATTGTCATTTTAATATTACAATATCACTAAATAAAACAAAACCTACTTATACCAGAGATTGCTATAATAAAACCAAAATTTAAATATTTAATTTGAGTATATCATATTCTTAGAAATACACAATTGTAGGCTCAGATTTAAAGTACGATATTTTATTTTAAACATACTAACATTTCCAGAATTAACTTTTCAGATTCGGTAGAATCTTCAATATAACAAAATCACCATATTTATTTCTAAAGGAAACTTTCGACTTATGTATTGAGCTACTGATATCTTCATTCTAAATCTTTATAGTAACAATTTGAATCAATTGCATGCATAAAAATAAAATCTTTCATATGTTATAAATAACGATGTGTATATTTAATTTAAATAAATTTAAATGAAGATTTTAAATTCTCAAATTAAAACGATATAGTCTTGGGGATATACAAAGCTAAGATAACCTTAAACTAATATTATTATGCTTAAATTTAATATATTCTTTTTTCCGTGTCGTAGTACTTAGCCATGTCTTAAAGGATTAGCCTAAACAAAATATATTTTTCAAAAATAATAAATACATATCTACAAAAACTTTCTCAAGTCAAATTGGTGCATACCTATAATTAAATCCAAAAAACAATACATGGTCTTGCAGATTTTGGCCTACAGGCAAATTTTGTCTAATCGAAATACCTAATTTTCTTAAATGTTTTCTTGGGCCAATTCCTGACAGCATTAAAATTTGAGCCGAATTGATTGCACCAGCTAAAATGAAGATCATAACAATAAAAAAATCTGTCTAAGAATTTTAAGTCTATTAAGCATTGGTAAAACTGTTAAAATTTTGCTACATAAAAAAAAATTAAAATATTTATGTTTTTCAAAGTATGTTTTTTACCGCAAATAAGCAAGTTATACGACTGTATTAGCCTTATAAATTAAATGCATATCTTTCCGCTAAGTCATTTTTAAATACTTTTAGATTTTTTTCGATGTATTTTTAAAACATTATTATACAAAAAACGAGTAAAAACCATTTAATATCCTTACCAGACAAAATAACTTCTTTTCTTGCTTTGGCAATATATTTTCGTCCATTTTTAACAAACTCAACTCCTTCCGCCTCATTATCTTTGTTAAATAGTATTTTGGTTACAAAACTGTTTAAACTAAGTTTAAGGTTTTTCCTAGGTCCAATTTTTTCCAAAAAGGCTCTTGCCGTGCTAACCCGTTCATTTCCGTTTAGGGCAAATTGAAATTTTGAGACGCCATTTTGATTCTTTCCATTATAATCATTAATGGGATCGTATCCTAACTCTTTAAAGCCCTCTATTATAACAGGTTGCTAAAATTAAATAGAATTATTATATTTTAATTTTGTGTAAAATATTTTAAAGCTATTTTAAACCAGTTAACTGAAACTGTATTAGTATTTAGTTTTAGTAGTGATTTTTTCTAAAATTTCTGCTAATATTTAAGTACCTAATGGAATGTATCATACATAAATCTCGCAAATAAAAATTAATTGGCATTATTAGTCATTGACCATACGCGGCGCAGTGTTTTTCTTTTTTAGTTTTTTTTTATATATACTTATATACAGGGTGGCCTGATAAGGTCGTCCTCCGGCGATATCTCGAGAAGCCTTCATCGCATAGCTTTCGGAATATTTTTTTATAATAAAATTTAAAAACACGGATTATTTAATAATATGCTATATTAACTTATGTCGTTGATAGATTTCTTACAAACTAGGTAGAATAAGAAAACTTTTTTCTTTTAAGCGTTTTTTCGTAACCTGTCAAATGTAGAAAGGGGAAAGAGCGAATATACATTAAAAAAATAATAAATAACTTTGTTTCGGCTTAACCGATTTTGATGAACTAGGTTTCGTTTAAAAGAGCTTTTACCAGGGCTTAAGATAAAATATTGGTATAATAAATTTATTTTTTTGTTTTATCCCCAGAGACTAGTTTGTGTTAAAGTTATAAATTTTGTTATTTTTTAATAAAAATTTAAATACAAAGGTATTATTTTTATAAACCCTTTAAAAAGAGCATAAAATAGTAAAGAAACTGGTAAAAGCAGCGTTTCGATATCTTAATTAATTCTCGAGTTATTGCCGAAAAACTGCATTACTCGTATCCTTACCTATTTTAAGCTGTCAGATAAACAACGCGGCGTTTTAATCGAGAGGGCCATGACAACAAAAACCATTTGTTTTTCTGCGAATATTAAATAATGTCAATAATATCCTTATTATTTGTTTATTATCAGTTTAATAACAGCATTTATAATTGCACGACTCGTGGATAATAAAAGCTGATTATTGGGTCTAGGGGCTTTTAAAAGATGTTGTATCTTCATTGTACTGGAATAGGATGCACACTTCCAGTTCCTCTTAAACGGGTTGTCAAACGTCTAAACACTTTTTTATAAAAATGCCGTCTTTTGTAATACCTTATGGCATATTGTCTCGCCGCAATAGAGGCATTTGATAATTTTTTAAAATTAACGGCAAGCTGATCGTATGCCTCGGTGGTGAAATGAGACATAATTAAAAAAGGTAATTTTTTACTTACCGGGCCCACGGCCGATTTTATTGAACTTTTGTATACTGAAGTTTTTTGGCGCGCTGATTACGAATCTGAATTTAAATTTTGTCGGACACTTTTAGTTTTTGAGTTATAACGTCCCACTCGGACCTAACCTCAAAACTGTACAAACTTTTCTAAAATTCCTTCTTCTTAAAACTGATTACGGCCAAAATGGAAGATTTTATGGAAATACACTTATTATTTTATAAAAAAAATTTAATTTCACCTTTATTTAACAAATATTTTTAATAAAAAATAGAACAACAAAAATATTATTTATACTCTTTAAAAATGTCAACAAAATTGTCCAGTGATTTTAGACAGTTTTATGTTGGTACACCAGAGACCCGCAAAGCAATTGAATAACCTACTTTATATATTTGAATTATTTTTATTTTTCGCGATTTAAATTTGAAAAGTAAGCCATTTAATTGTTTCTTGGGTCCCAGGCGTACCAACATAAAACTGTTTAAAATCACTAGACAATTTTGTTGACATTTTTAAAAGCAAAAAAAATATTTTTCTTGTGCTATTTTTTATTAAAAATATTTGTTAAATGAAGGTAAAACTAAATTTATCTTATAAAATAATAGGTGTTTTTCCATAAAATCTTCAATTTTGGCTGTAATCAGTTTTAAGAAGGAGGAATTATAGGAAAGTTGTACAATTTTGAGGTTAGGTCCGAGTGGGGCGTTGTAACATAAAAACTAAAAGTGTCCGACAAAATTTGACTTCAGATTCGTAATCAGCGCCCCAAAAAACCCCAGTATACAAAATTTCAATAAAATCAGCCGTGGGCCCGGTAAGTAAAAAATTACCTTAAAAAATACGTAATAACGATTTTCTTTCCTTTTTTTATGCTCCCTTTAATGGGCTTATAAAAATAATACCATTGTATTTAAGTTTTTATAAAAAAATCACAAAATTTATAACTTTGACACAAGTTGGTCTCTGGGGATAAAACAAAAAAATGAATTTATTATATCAATATTTTATCTTAAGCTCTTTAAATCGAAACCTAATATATTAAAATCAGTTATGACGAAACAAAGTTATTCAATTCTTTTCAAATGTATATTCGCTCTTCCCCCTTCCCTATATTTGACAGGTTACGGAAAAACTCTTAAAAGAAAAAAGTTTTCTTATTTTACATAGTTTGTAAGAAAACTATCAACGACATAAGTTAATTTGGCATATTTTTAAATAATCTGTGTTTTTAATTTTGTTCTTAGTTTTACGCCCTCTAGAGGCAGAATTAGAAACTTGAAAATAGTATCCAGCATTTTTTTGAGGTAGATTTTACTATAAGTATTTTTTTCCGAAAGCTATGCGATAAGGGGTTCTCGAGATATCGCCGGAGGACGACCTTATCAGGGCACCTTGTATAGTAAAAGCACAAAATAAACTGACCACTTTGTATAAAGCATAAACACAGATTAGTATTGTTTTACAAAATCTTAAACAGTACTTTATAAAAAAATAAAATTCTTTCATTATATTAAACATCTTTTAAATTTATTATTTTTACACAACCGTACTTTGAAAATAATTTACTTTCTACTTACCAATCCTGGAGTCTCATTACTGTGATCAACTGTAAAATATCCGCCTGTTTGGTGATAATTTATATCCCTGGACTCAAACACTGCATTTTCTGATTTTTTAAAGTAAGGTAAAACTTCTTCGTAAGACCAACCTGGATTTCCATATACTTCTACCTAATATAACAAGTAGGAAGTTTAAAAAGAAAATTTTAATAAGAAATAAAAGTTGTATAAAAATTATGGTCTTAGTTACGAATAATGTTATATTTATAACTTCGCTTTATCTTACCCATCTATTAAAATCTTCTGGATGTCCTCTTACATATGCACCAGCATTTATAGTAGTTCCACCACCAACTACCTTACCTTGGACTATAAAACACTTTTTGCCTTTCATGCCTTAAAATAATTATTAACCATTATTAACACCACTCTACAAGGACAAGTATCTAACTCAGAGATCAGATTACAGTTTATTCCTAAACTCAAAAAACTGGGTTAAAACATCAAAAATACACTAAAAAACAACAAAAACAGAAAAAAACTTGTTTTTGATTTTTCAAATACATATATATTTATTAGGAAAAGGCCGTTCTAAATAAAAATTTACCATTAGTCTAGACAAGAAGGTGATTTCCTGCAAAAATTGGTTACAAGTCCCCGAAAATTATGGTTAATATTTTAAAGGATCTGGAATGACATTTAGAAGACATATTTTGGATTTTTCCGGAAAAAAAAACAATTGTCATTAACAAAAAACTGTAAAAAAATAGTCGTCCAGCTTTTTGGCAAAATCTTTCAATTCCTAATAAATATATATTTGGAAAATCAAAAACAATTTTTTTTTTGGTTTTTCTTGTGTTTTTTCGTGTATTTTTAGTGTTTTATACCTGTATTTTGAGGTAAGGAAAAAATGTGACCTGATAAAGAAATTCTGACCACGGATTTTGATTTAGGGGGCAAAAATACATCGAAAACTATATTTTATACTCTGTATCCTATACTTTTTTTTTATTTGTAGACAGGTGTAATTTATTAAAGGCTTCTCCAGTAATGTATTAAATTAACTGAAATGTTTCCTATACTATCTAACTATTCCAGGCTGATCTATTTATACAAAATAAGGTTTAATGTCTATAGCAAGTAATAAAAGGGTAATTGAAATGCGGAAAATGAGGCACGTTGAGAAAAACATTAACATGTATAAGAAGGTAAGAGAAGTCTTCGGATTTTTCAATAAGAGACTCCAAATAAGCTTAGAAACGTAACAGACAATCCTTTCATTGATAAGCAAGAATGCCGGAATTTTAGCATAACTAAACAAAGGCCAAACATATCAGACACTGTGTATCAGACTTAAGGTCCGGAAACTCAAAAGTTAGAATTTTTACGGGGTATAAGAAAATTCGGATGAGTATTAGCACAGATAAGATTTTAGCAGGAATCTTGAAGCTGATCCATGAGGACGATTTCTGCTTTTGGTGGCAAAGAAAAAGTCGCGTATTGAAATGCTTTTATTAATATTTAGATTAAGCAGACGGCACTGGTAAATTGCTGCCAACTAAAATCAGCAGAAAACTAGCATATGTTGGCCATATCTTTAGAGAAAATCAATACAGAATTTCTTAGTTTATAATAAAATTGCTTTTTATTGCCTTTCAATGACTTCCATTTCCCAGGTCGTAACGGTCTTAAAATGAAGCAGATTTTTTGATTAAGGAACTGCTGAAGGTGCTGTACAGCTTTCTTCTATTCACTTTAAATCAAAGTACATTTCTTGTAAAAAAATAATTTCCTTAACAAGTGTGAAATGTGATTCTTTGTCACAGGCGTTAACAGTTTATTAATAAAACAGCGTAGTGTGAAAGATAGACTTGCCGCGAGAATAAGTAACAATATTTTTAGCAGGGGAGCTGAAGCCGAAATTTTGACGTCATTGCGGTTACTGATGAAATTCACTGTAATGGTTCCCAGGAACATAACAGCATTTTCAAAGGGTAGCTATAAGAGGTAAGGGTATGGTATTTTTAGGGGTAACTTACGTGATGTAGTAATGCTTGAACATTAGCCTGATCCCTAGGTCGCGTCGTACTTTTTTGGATTCCTGAGGGGCAGCAAACTGAGGTGTACCAACCAGGATGGCGACCGCAAACTTTGTGACTAAGGGACGGCTGTTTAAGAATATTCGGTCGTCCTAAATCATGCTAATTTTCAATCATAACAGCATGACGTAAGTCACCCCGAAGAATACCGTACTTTTACCCCGTTAAGCTACCCTTCGAACACGCTGCGTTTAATGCCTGCGGGAAAGTCAGGTTCCTGTGTAAAGAAAACATCCCGAAGAATTTCATCCGTGACCGCAAATACTTTGAAGTTTTAGCTCCAGCTCTAACGATTAGACTATTTTTCCAGTAGCTTCGAGAAACTCTTATATAAAATTATTTTGAAAGTCTAAAAATTTTGCTTCTATTTTGGAAATAATAAGTAATAAATGTTCTAAACCTTGACATCCATATTTTTGTGCCGTGGTATTATATCCCCAGTTAAAATCCGAAAAATAAGTAAATGGACTTAATCCCAAAATTTTTGTAAAGTCATTGTCTTGGCCTCCAGCTTCTAAAAGTAAGACACTCCAATCTGATATTTCTGAGAGTCGGTTTGCAACAACTGCTCCAGCGGCACCTGCACCAATTACGATAAAGTCGTAAGTATCAAAATCTAAAAAAATCAAATTTATGTCAAATGCGTTCCTGGCCATTTCCATCATGGAGCTTATTCGAAACAATAACAAACCAACCTGTAACTATTTTATTTTTAATATTTAGGAAAAAAGTTATTATTTAGAAAAAATGTGTTTCATCTGAAATAATAATAGCGTTTATAAGAATCACCATGCAGGGTGATTTAAAATTGCAAAAATATTATTTTCGAAAATAAATAAATTTAGAAACATATATTTAAAAAAAAAAACGTTATTAAAAAGCATGAAAAATTATTTAGAAATGTTGTATAAAGCTTTTTCTTGTCGGTTATCCAGAGAAATCTAAGGTCAAATATAAAAAGAGGGTTTTTTAAAAATAATTTATTTTATTCTTTACAATGCAATCAGTTTCGGTTAAAATGTATGAAATATTACAACACACAAGTAATAAAGTTTGATCTTTAAACATTTAGTATATTTATTGCTCAGCTATAAAGATCTGACCATAAAACAGAATTAACGATTTTGATTTTTTTTGCTATATCTAAAGTTTTAATTTATTTTTTTTTATCGACGAAAGCTAAGATCTAAGTACTAACGTACCGTGGGTGTCTTAAGTGTGGTGAAAGGAAGTTTGTTCACACGAACCTTAAATATTTGGAGATTGGGAGGAGAAGGAAAAACTTCTGCGGGCAGCAGGTTTCATACAAGGAAGTTTAAAGGTGTATGGAAGCCCAATGCTATGGCCCATTCGATCAAAAAATGTCCAGCCCAGTATGAAAATAACTGTCAGAGTTGGCCCCGCCGATTCTGCGCAATAACAAAATTCCACGAAATAATTTAATGTGTTGCCTACTTACACACTGATAAATCAGTGTGTAGTTAGGCAACACATTATACTTTTATGAGAGCCGTATTAGTTTCAATTGTTTTGCTTTATGTGATTATATTTTGTGGTTGCAGAAGTTTTTTGGATTGATAAAAACCTTCTTATTTTAGTGATTAGTATTTATTAAATTGTGACTATAATTTTGTGTTTATTGTTTGTTACTTATAATATCGTAACAAAATGACTAGAGGTTGTATGGTTTTGTCTTGCAAATCTAAGGGTAACATACCCGGCATTTTTTACTTTAGGTTAGTATTTCTTATATTTAAATTAGGTGCTTCTTATGAGACGTAACGTTAGGTAACCGAATAAATAATAATATATCAATTATGAATAATAGAAAATGAAAATTTCATAGGAAATAGCAGTGAGAAAAGTAAGACAATCTTAACTATCTTTTAGATGATTTCCACAATGTTTGTGTATTTCTGTGGATTATTAAAAAGAAATAAGGTTTACATTTAGGTACTTTTATTTCATTTAATAATTAAGTACATTCTTTTAAAGGATCAAAATTATTAATTACTGGGCAGACCAGGCAAATTTTAATATATACAGGTCCCTCTAATTGAATAAAAGAAAGTACAATTTTATGTTAAAGTTCCTTTTTGCTTTTTCTGTATTTGTTTAAAAAGAAATTAGATTTTTGGTTTCTTAAACTTACATTATCAACTTTTTAAGCTCGACATACTGTCGGATACTGTTACAATGGATACCTAGGTAACAAAGGTTACTAATCATTTTTAACCACTGTTATTCTGTCTCATGAATGTTTGTTTTTAGTGAAAAGTATATGCCTAAAAACCAATTATAAAAATTTTCACTTTTTAATGTACAACCACAATCTTAGGATTAAATTAAACTCATTTACACTATCTTGCCCTTCTTTTATTACAAAATTGGTGATAAGTACATGAAACTATCATACAATGTTTGAAATTTATTTTAAAAAAATCGTGTTTTTATTTATTTACAAAGATTTTTGGTAAAAATACAAAACTCCCAAAAATATCGACCATTTAAATAGAAGGCTTCTTTCCATATTATATCAGATGATATAAAATCCAATATTACACAATGATTTTAAATATTCCATGGTACTATCGTTTAATAACCAGCAATTTTGTGCAAAAAAAAAAAAAAACAGTGAATGCTTGAATTTGACATTTGATCAAAGATAATACTACTACGAATAGATGGTTCATTTAAATGGGGCGTTTTGAATCAGTTCGGAGATATCAATGCTTCCGTAAATGCAAATAAAATTAAGTCGGTAACCTCTGCCCCAGCGAAACAAACCGTTCGACATTGCCAATGTCTGTCGCTTGTACCTTATTCGGAACACGAAGTAGCGAAAGCGGGCGGCTAAACGGTATGTGTATTTTCTAGTCGCGTTTCATCACGCCAATAGTAAAGGCCTGCCGGCAACACTGTTTAACTTTCGTTCAAGGATAGCGCGAAAATATCTCGATGGACATCGGCTCGCGTTAGCCAAAGTCCATTAGGGGTATCAAAAATATAGCATTGAATGGTTCATCTTATCCGTAGTAGTATTATCTTTGCATTTGATGATGTCAACATTTTAGATAGTAACAAAGAATTATGGAAGTCCGGCTCTGACCTACTATTCATTGCGCAAACTCCGCGGGGCCAATCCCCCGATTCCCGCTGCCCTGCACGCCTGGACAATTTTGTTCTACAGTATTGGGCTTCCATACACCTTTAAACTTCCTTGGTTTCATAGTATTGACACTCTAGGCATGAAGGAGCGAAGAAAGCGGGAAGTTCGGGGCCTCCCTAGCTGAATTGTAAAAAGATGCATAAAAGTTGCACTACGTGTTGCTCTGTTGGGAGCTGCCAGAGAAAGAATTATACTGACCAAATCCTCTGAGCAAAAGCCGTAAAAATACCTATAAAAAAGCGGCAGATCCCCTACAGCTCGACAGTGGGCAAGAAACGGTAGCCTTTGTGTGAGCGTGGGATCACTAATAAGACGAACGGGTCTTCTTCAAATAGAGTCCAGAATTCTAAGTGCTGTAGGGGACGCCATTCCCCAGACATGAGAACAATATTCTAAAGAGGGTCTGATTTGGGATACATACAGAGTATACAGATTGGAAGAAGAGAAATACTTTCTGGCTCGAAAGAGAAATCCAAGCTTTTTTGAAGCAGCCGGGGCTATGGATGTTATGTGTTTGTGCCAGTTGAGGCTATTCTCAAAAGTAACGCCGACAAGATTAAACGACTTTTTGTTCTGCAAAACTTGGCCGCTCATATGTAACGAATGAGCATTGGCAGACTTTTTTCGAGACAGCAAACATGACTGTGTTTTCGAGGCATTAAACTGAACAATATTTTTATTTCACCAATCCAAAATAAGTTTAGGGTCTTGTGAAAGAGATATCTGCATTGACCTGCGCTTGTTTTCCAAATCAGAATTACATGGTGGCTTAAGAAATTAAATACTAGAATGGAGGGTACTATCGTCAGCAAAACTATGAATGGGATTGGTTGTGGAAGAGAGAATATCGTTAATGTGTAGAAGAAGCAGCGTGAGTGCCATCACTGAGCCCTGGGGCACCCCAGCATTAATTTGATAGGAGCTGGAAAAGACTGGTTGAGAATAATCTTTTTTTTTTGTTTGCCCTATTAAACAAATAAAAAATCACATATTTTCAATTATGAAACATTTAAAATAATGGATATATTTTTCAAAAAAAAAATTGACTGAAAGAAGCATTAAAATTTTTATCTGGTGACTTCGAAAATACTCTATCAAATCGAATAATTATCGAAAATAAAAATTATTTTTTATTTAATCTACATTGTAGCTTTTAGTAATATAACCCTGTGACCAGGACCGAAGTGGTCTTAACCAACTAGTGCTCAAAGAATATTTTTTTATACAATTATTTTTTAAAAATATAAATATGTTTTGCCTATAAAATAATTTATATATAAAAAATATGTTTTAAGATTAGTTAGCTAAATAATTTATTTTGTATGTTTCAATCCTGTTCAAAAATGATTCCTTAAAATATATTTAATATATAATTTTAAAAGGTTATGTTTCTTATAAAACTTTCGTAAATTTAGACAAAATTTCCATTCACATTCTCTCCCTAACAATAAATGCCAATTTGCAATAATTGTTATCTGTTTCTGTATTGTGTTAAACACTTAATTAGGTACTTAGCGTTTAAAAAACATAAACCATTATTATTTCGAATTAACAGGTAATTTTACTATAAAGAGTTATTTTAATTGAAAATTTAACTTAAATAAAGCAAAATTTAATACAATAGAGTAGTGTAATAAGGTTTTACTAGATAAACAATGCGTTATACAGTTTTTGTTGTATTGATGTATAGTTATTGGAAAAGGTATTATTGCAAATTAAACAAGGATAACCAAAGTCATAGAATATTTATAATGTTCATTATTATCACGAATATTAAATTTTATAATAATATTGGCAAAATCAAGAAGAAGCAATGATTTAAATAACTTTTATAATCTTTACAACAAGATTTACTTCTAAATTTTAGAAGGGTGCTACTGTTTTTTCTTTAAAATTTAAATAAAATTTTAATAACAACGGTCGGCTAATTATATAGAAGGCTAACTTTTAATAAGCTAAAACTTAGATTATTTTATAAATCGAAAAATATTATCTGTGAGAGTATGCTGCTTTCGGAAATATCCATAACGTCCTGCAGGATGGACGGCTTTATTTGTGGACATATGTCCTGCTAGCAGGACGAATGTTGCAGCAGGACTTTAATCTGTAAAATCCATCATTAAAAATTATTTTTTAAATTTTATTATGGGAACTTTCACAGATGGCTCCTTCCATGGACAGAAGCACAGAGCATCAGATATCTAACAGCTCGTCGGTGGCTAAGAGAAGGAAGCTTTCTTGAAAGAGTAGTGTCATTTGTAAGATGAATGGCTTAAAGATTGACTCTACTCTTACAAAACATTCTTTCACAGTTTAGCTAGAGGGAACTTGCTACCCCTACAAATCTTCGAACCTTTAGACAACCATGGTAGGTTACTTCTTAAGCATAAAAATTTTATGGTTTGTTCCAAGATCAAAAAATGTAGAGTATGAGGTTTGAACTACAACTATAAAACCTCATAAAATACAAGAAATGTTGGTATATACACTAGGGTGGAGTGAAAAACGGAAAAGATTTTAAAAATTTCTTTAACTTAATGTAATACCTACAAAAACTTGTCTAACACTCTAGTTAAGATGCTGGTTAAGTTTGCTGAAAATGTGGCAATATCTTCTGCCTCCCCAGGGAACTTCAATTTTTAGAATTTTAGCTTTTTTTTGGTTTTTCAACAGTACATTATATATTTATTTGGGTGGTATAAGCCACTATCTAATATCTTAAAGAGTTGAATAACATAATATTTCTTGGTTTTTCCAAAAAATATTGCACACGCAATACTCCGACATGTCTCCCCTCCACCCAAAAAAGTCAAATAGCTGTACGTAATTAATAGTAAATATTTCTAGGTAGGTTTTTTAATAGATTACAAAGAAGAAAAGCAAACTAAACAAAATTATAGCAAAAAATCTCATATATTGAGGAAATATAACAAATAAATATTGTACCTCAAGGAAAATATTTTTATAAGAAAGCTACTTTTTGAAGACAAACTCTGATTTCGTATTAAAACACGGCATATTTTTTCTAGAATTAACTCGCGCTCTTGTAAATCCATCCCTAGATTCTGAACCACAAACTGCTGCAGAAACTTCTGTGACGAGCTTGACACATCTCTCAACATATTGTGTGTGACATGGGTACTTTCCAAAATTAATTTTGGGTGAGTCAGGGTTGCTAATAAATTCCTTGAGATTTTCTGTAGAAATTCGAGAGAGAATCGAAGGTTCTGTTAGCTCACATTTTTGCCAGTTGTAAAAGTAAAAGAAACCTTTGAGAATATAGGCTTTAATTAACTTAAATGAAACTAAATGTGATAATGACAATAACTTGACAAAGACAATATACATAAGGTAAATCAAGGTAACAAGAAAGTATAAGGTATATCATAACATTCTTCCCCTCTACCTTGTGACATAGTCACGTACATAGCTTGGACATTGTCGATTGCGTCTCGGATAGTCAACAGATGAATTGCCATTAAGTTCACCTTGATTTTGAATTTGGTCTTCATAGGAAGTCCTACCAGGTGGAATCTGATCTGGGTTTTGTTGTGTCATCTGAACAGACTGAATTTCTGAATCAGAACGATTGTCTGGCGAGTTTGCACCTTTACTAGTTGCTTCCTGCAGGCCAATGGAATCACCTATTTCTTTAATCTGGGTGTTTGTAGAGGAAGGAGGAGGATTTTCAGAGTCAAGGGAGTTTTGACTCAATGCCATATCTCCACGCGGGGCTAAATGTCGCGTAGAGACGGTAGTCTCCGTTCCATTTGGCAGACGTACATGAGCATAGTCGGAATTTGACTGTAATAACTCAACCTCTTCTACAAGAGGTTCATATTTGCTATTTCTAACGTTTCTTCTGTAGAAAACTGGTCCAGGGATGGAAAGCCAAGTAGGTATTGAACAGCCATTGGTAGACCGACGCGAGTGGTTGAACATTCTTTCGTGAGGGGTGCAGTTAGTAGCAGTACACAACAAAGATCTTATAGAATGAAGAGCATCTTGTAAAACTAGTTCCCACTGAGTTATTTTGAGGTTCTTGGATTTCAAAGCAAGCTGGATTGTTTTCCATATGATACCATTGTATCTTTCACACTGACCGTTTCCTTGCGGATTGTATGCTGTTGTGCGACTAGTTGCTATACCATGAGAATCTAAAAATGACTTTAATTCTTGAGAGATGAGTGACGTTCCCCGGTCAGAGTGTATGTATGATGGCATGCCAAAAATTGCAAATAACTGACCTAAACATTTCATTACAGTTGCTGAAGTCATGTCAGAACATGCAAATGCAAAAGGAAATCTTGAAAATTCATCAATAACCGTGAAGATGTAGTGGTTATTTGTTGAAGATGGGACTGGACCTTTAAAGTCAATATTCAGCCTTTCAAAAGGTGATGTCGATTTTATGAGAACACCTTGATTCTTGTGAAATTTTGGCTTTAATTCTGCACATACAGGACATGATGCTGTTACTTTTGAACATCTTCAATAGAAAATGGTAAATTTTTACAACGGACCCAATGATAAAGCCGAGTAACTCCAGGATGGCATAGGGCATCATGATGTTCATAGAGAGCTTTGATGTTCTGTGTGGCAGAACAAATCCTCGACAGGGTATCAGCTACATTGTTTTCATTTCCAGGTCTATAAATTATGTCATAATAGAAACATGATAACTCCAAACGCCATCTTAAAATCTTTTCATTTTTAATTTTTCCATGATTTTTAGTGTTGAACATAAACGCCACAGATCTTTGATCAGTTATGAGTCTGAAATGCTTCGTTACAAGAAAATGTCTCCATTTTCTCAATGCTTCCACAATTGCGTACGCTTCTTTCTCTACGGATGAATGATTTTGCTCTGTTTTAGAGAGAGTACGTGAGAAAAATGCTACAGGCCTCTCAAGCTGAGAAAGTTGCGCACCAATAGCGAACTCTGAAGCATCTGTTTCTACTGTGAACATGGCTTGATCATCAATTGATGAGACTACAGCATTGGCGATATTCTCTTTCAAATTTTTAAAAGCAAGAATAGCCTCTTCAGACAATGGAAAATTCTTACAGTGAACTAGTGGTTGGATTTTCTCAGAAAATTTTGGCACCCATTTTGAATAGTGGGCAAACATTCCTAGTACACGACGGAGAGAACTAACATTATTTGGACATGGTAGTTCCAAAAGTGGTCGTAATCGATCAGGGTCTGGTCGGATTGTTTTCTTAGTAATAGTATATCCAAGGAGATTTATAACGTTTGAAGAAATGATACATTTTTCTTGGTTTAGAGTTAAGCTATATTTTGTGACAATATCCATAAAGCGTTTCAAATTTTTATCATGATGCGACTGATTTATCCCAAAAATCGTGACATCGTCCAAATATGCAAATGTGTCTTACAAACCTTCGTTTTCAATAATATTATCCACTGTTCGTTGGAAAGATGCGACACCATTAGTGACCCCAAATGGAATTCTTCTGAACTGATAAAGTCTACCACAAGTTTCAAAAGCAGTAAATTTCTTTTCATTCTCCCTAATAGGAATCTGATGGTAAGCACTACGAAGATCAATAGTGGAAAATACTTCGTACTGAGCGACTCGATGAACAATATCTTCTATTCTAGGAAGTGGATATGCATCCAGAAGTGTGAATTTATTAATTGTCTGTGAATAGTCAATCACCATTCGCTTCTTATGATTTCCGCTGGTAGTTACTAAGGCCTGTGCGCCATGGAGAGTCACTTAATTCAATAATGTTCTCCTTTAATAGCTTGTGAATTTCTTGTTCTATAAACTTCGAATCTGCAGCTGTATACCGACGTGATTTGACTGCGATTGGCTTACAATTTGCGGAAAGGTTCGAAAACAACGAAACAGGTTCTATGTTAGCTATTGCTAGGCTACAAATTGTTAAAGGTGACCTTTTACCACCAAAACTGACCTCCAATCCAGAATGTTGGCTGAGTACATCGTGACCAATAATCATATCTGCGCATAGCTGTTCTAGCACCAATAACTTAATATTTTTGTAAAAATTTGACTGTATGTGCAAATCTACAATACAATATCCTAAAACTTGAGACTTAAAAGATGTAGAAGCCATAGATACACATGTTTTGGAAGGAAATATTTGAAATTTTCTGTCCTTGGCTATTTTATAACATAAATAACTGTCTGAGCTTCCCGTATCGATTAAAGCATCTACCTGAGTGCCATTTACTTCAACTTGAAGTATGGCTTTTGACAAGCATTTAGGATATGCGGCAGAGATAGTTGCAAGTAAAGCTGATGCATGTTTTATTGGTTTTGTTAAATATTTACGAGATTGGCACACTTTCGAGAAATGACCCTTTTGTTGCAATTGTGACAAATCGAATTTCGAGCGGGACAGACAGATCGTATATGCCTATCATCTCCACAAAAATAGCATTTTGGGGATACAGCAGCGGCAGTTGAACATTCAGAATTATTTTTCTGGGCACTTTCCTTTGGATCCACACTTGCTGATGCGGCAGTGTTATGGAAATGGGAATAATAAGATTCGGACTGATATATTGCCATTTCAACAGACCTAGCCTTTTCAAAAGCCTCATCCAAACTAAGGGTTATATTTTCTAGTAGACGTTGTCTTATTTTTGGTGAGCTCAAGCCAGTGATAAAAGAATCTCTAATGAAATCATCTCTGTTTTGATCCGCAGAGACAGCTTTAAAATTACATTCTTTGCTCATTTGCTTAAGAACTTGTAAAAATTGATAAATAGACTCACCAGGTTGTTGTCTTCGGGTCGCAAGTGAGTGTCGGGCAAATATTTAATTCTTTGGTTTAACATACAATTGTTCCAAAATCTTTATAGCATTCTTATAGCTTGTTGACTCACTGATGTACACAAAAACCGTAGAGCAAACATAATTTATGAGAAAATTCAGCTTTCCTTTATCATCTTTGGCCTCGGCGGCTTCAAGGAAGTTTTCAAACGAACGATGCCAATGCTTCCAGAGTTGTGCAGCTGAAGGTGAACTGGGATCCAAGTCAAGCCTTTCAGGACGAAGTAGTTTATCCATGATTTTTATTTAAGTTAATTAAATTGTAAAAGTAAAAGAAACCTTTGAGAATATAGGCTTTAATTAACTTAAATGAAACTAAATGTGATAATGACAATAACTTGACAAAGACAATATACATAAGGTAAATCAAGATAACAAGAAAGTATAAGGTATATCATAACACCAGTCAATTAGCTCAAAGTATTCATTTGCTTCAAAACGTAAAGGGGAAAGCTTAAAGCCTCTAATATTTTTGGAGATTTTTTTTACATAGAACTTCTGGCCTTTAAAATACGACAAAGTCCAAGTTCTTGAATATGTTTTCTGCCATCAGAAATCATGCTTAAGAGTATGTTTTTATGGTGGCCAAAAAAGCCATTTTTTCGTATAACAGAATCAACTATATCTCTTAAGTCTTTATGTAAGTACCGCGATAACTTTATGGATTGCAGAAGGGATCTTTGCATGTTGGCTGCAATTTTATTGTGAACCACATCGGAGCGTAAACGTTCATAATGAATTTTGTTAGTTCCATCAAACTTGGCAATGGATTTTCGCTTGACATATAAAGTCGAAGAATACGGTTTGCAGTTGTCACCCACCGCGAATGAGCAGGTTTTCCTGGATTTCGATTTGATACAGATGTACTACAACACCCAATAGAAATTGCTTGACATATTTCGAACAAATATTTTTGGTCGGAACTAAATTCCGTCAAAATATTTTCAGGTATTTTGGGTAAATTACCTTTAATGGAGTTGAACTGGACCACTGGCATCTTATCGCACTTCTCCAACTGTTTTCCAATGGGACCCGCAAATCCACGAGGCCCGGTAGTGTCTCCATCTAGATGATGAAACAAGTGTCGAAGTGGAAGTTCATTTGCGTGTAAAATACACACAAACCACTGAAGTGGTTTCTAAAGTGTTCTTCCAAGAGTCTTATAACATCGCCTTTTACACCCGTATTTACGACAGTCCCATCCCAACCAATAGCTTTTAAATCTCTTACATCAATTGCATTTTCTTCTAACATATTAACTATACTGTCTTTAATATTTTTTAAGGTACCAGAAATCGGAGAAACATGACCGATATATTTACATTCTGGTTCTTGCACCAAAGTTATACGTTCTTCTACAATGGTTTGGCGGTAGAACTTGTCTGCTTTTTTAACTTGGGTTAAGGTTTTATCTTTGCGCCCCTCAAAGTAAATACCATATATTTTTATCACACTCATTTCTTCTACACCTAGATTAGAACGAGTTTTTTGCCTCTCTCTTCTAACTTTACTTTGATCTACAATTTTAGAAGGATCCTCTGGTGTTACTACTCCAATAACATTTAAAACTGATCAGATATTCCATGTCTGTCGCAAGTTTTTGCAAAAGTGGTAAGCTGAATCCGCATTTGCTGTTTTTCTTCAACATCTTTAGAGGCTAAAGGTGCGGGAGGAGGTATTTCCGGGGTGTTAAACTCACTATCAAAAGATTTGTTTAACTCTGAATCGGAAGGCAACTCACAGGTAGGTAAACATTTTGAAGTGACTGTGCTAGGTGTGTTTTTAAGGCTTGTAAGATAGTTAAGATTTCGAACAGCCTCCTTCTTTTGCCTTTCTTCTCTTTGCATTCATTTTTTTGTGTTTTTTTTATCCACTCTGCTAATTACTATTTTTCTGGTCCCTCCGCGAAACTATGAGGATAGACGTTTTGTGCCAGATTTCTTCTAGTTTTGCTGCTACTTCTTCGGCAATATCGGAAAATACGGGTTCTTTTTTACTTGTCTTTTTATTAAACCTAATCCACGCACAATACTTCATAATTTGTTCATATGTCGGCAAAACATTTTCAGGTAATTGCGACGGATGTCCAAATACAGGACAGCTCACGGAACACCTTGTATTTAAACCAGACGGACCTGCTTTTGCCATTTTAAACAAACGCACTTCACAAAAAATATACTAAGCGCCTATGTAAGTCGTACGAACCGAACGCTACTAAGTTTCGATATAGCCTAATACTGGAACAAAGCTATTGCAAGAGCATTAACAAAAACACCTTTCGACAAGTTAGGACTTGTTGACGCGTTCGCAATAATGTCTGTTTACACCATCGTATAACCAGAGTCAAATTATTAATGTCTCGTAGGTAAAATATTAGTGTTTTCGTTATATTTTAATGCCTCTGGGGAGGCAAAAAGCGTAAATTTTATGTAAGGAAATTAATTTAGGGTTAAATTCAATGTATTGTCATCAATTTGTTTCGTATTAGAACTGCCTATTGTACGGTTTGATACTTAAAATAATTTAAAAAATTCAATATTTACCTAAAAATCAGATTTTTTTTTAAAGTTAGGGCTCTTGGGGAGGCAGAAAAAACTTTCACAAAAATAAAATTAAAATTTTGCAATGCTTAAAACTAACATACGCATATTTTGCGCGCTATTACAACTAAAATTTTTAATTTTAAATTTTTCGCTCCATCCTAATATACACCTATGTATTTTGCAAAATACTATTTTGTTTATGAAACTTACCTTTAATTTTCAATGATGTAAGTTTTAACAAATTAGAGTTATCCTTGGGAATGACATAATTTTCAGAAGCGCTTATGTTTCCTAAAACCATGTCCAAAAACTCTGAAAAATCTTCATCTTCTCCTAGTGAAAACACACTTCCAAAAATAGAAAGACAAATAACATATTTAAATACCTCCATGGAGTATATCGTTTTTCTATGTAATAATATTAGTAAATACATAAACTTGGTAATTTAAAATAGTTTACATTGTTATAATTACGTGGTTTAAGCAAAAAGCGCGTACTTTTTTAGTGCACTACGCTTTAAAAGGTAACAGATTCTAATTTACATGTTGGAGTGATATAAATGTATAATATATATTAAAAGATATAATAATCGGTTTTTTATCAAATAAAAAAGTATATTTAATTATAATTATTATGTATCTTTATGCCGTCGCTGTTTAAATATATGTAAAGCTTGGTATTATAATTGGTACCATAAAGAATTGGTAAGTATAGCGTGGTAAAACAAAAAAAAACCCAAAATATTATGGTTATCGTATTCACTAGTAGCATAAGAAGATAATTTTTTTTTGATGTTTTATTTGTGACTAATATTAACGTATTTAAAATCATTCATTATTAGCCTACATTAACGCATGGATTTCTATGCATTCTTTAACAATTATAGTATTGGCAACTAAATATACACGAAACAATACCTGAAACTTTTTCAAAGATGCTTCAGTAAAAAACAACATTTTAAAATAAATTTGGGGTTAAAATATGCCGATTATTTATGAATTTTTAATGTCAATGTGCTGGGCAATACATATATTAATATTTAAAAGATTTTAACTAATTTTAAACTATTGCAAAAACCACTGATAAAACCAGTGTGCACTGAATGTCTTTATCTCTTTAATGATCTTTATAAGTCAAAAAGAACACCAATACACTTAATGTGCAATTGTTTTACCATGGGTTTTCGGTATATTCTGTCCAATCTCAAATGGTAGAAAATGACGAAACACAACTGCTAGTCTATTATTCAGCCGTAGTTTTAATACGTAATTCAAAGCATGTTTAATTAAAAATAAATAGGATGATATCCAAAAACAAATTCAATGATTAATCAGTTTTTCTAAATACTATACATGTACCACAAATTGACGGTAAAGTGACATAGTTACATCAGGGTAATATAATTTGCAGGTGTACTATCCAGAACTAATCAAAACAGCAGCCAGAAATCAAAGCAGTCCAGGTCATTTTAATTTAAAAAAATAAATAAATATTGACCAAAAAAGTACACACATTGAACAGGCACAATCGGTAGTAATATTTTCCAATGAAGCGGGATGATTGCAATAAGGCAGATAAAATAATCACTATTCAAAAATTTATTTTCCAGGGAAATATTGTAGTTAATGAGCCCAGTGATTACATTTTTAAATTACATTTTTTTTTAGTTACTTGTTTTGTACCTCACATAACCTTGCCACTTAAATATAAACAGTATGACAATTGTAAGGTTGGTTGCCTGCTACCAAAATATCTTAAACAA